>JAODAL010051170.1:0-26867 GCA_025379985.1 Phyllomedusa bahiana
GCCCCCTGCACTTTTCACCTGTGCTTTTTAAAACCTTTCCCCAAAAAAAATTCGACCGAAATTTATTTTGTCGAAAATTCGGCGAAGTGACCGAATCCGAATTTTTGAGAAATTCACCCATCTCTAGCAGTGGTCCTTCTTGGGCTGTATTTATTGCCCTGTCCTGCTCCTGCTTTACTGTCGGCAAGTGTGCAGGTGACTCCGAGCTTAGAAGGTACCTACTTACCATTAACTATAACAGCAACTCAGCTGAGCCTAAGATGGCAGTCTTCCTATTATATACCTGCAGCCCCAGGACCCCTACTACTTCTCTAATTGGCTATAGGTAGAACACACTGCTGGTGCTTAATGCAACAGCACCCAACAAGTGGATATTACACTCACCATTATCAATAAATATTCAGTTACGGACATAACTAATATACGACTACTGGTAGGGTGGTCCCACATCCCAAATCCCCTACATTTAAACAAAAGCCATCCCTGGCTTCTGCAGGTACAAAAAAAATCTCACATCATGAAAAACTGGTTTCTATTATATACATTATACTTATGAAATTATTACACCAGTATGATAAGTATTACAGTTAGCTGGAGATTCTTTCAGGTTTTGTATTGGGGCCCAGATGTTTCAAGTTAATCTTTCCATTCAAACATCTGCTACTGTTCTATAGTTAGTATGGTTGAATAAAGATATATGTCCTTCAAGGGTGGGAATGTGAATTAAGGGAGAGGTATTGATAATTTTTAAACTTTGCTTCATGTCCTCTGGGTTCTGTATTCTGGCTTGTTGTTTGTGAAAACGAAACCTTTTGCTCTTCACACTGTTGCTGGCTGATTTCTAATTGCTATTGCTTTGTTGACTTTTCTCATCTGATTCTAGGCAAATATGAAGTCAATTATTTTTCAAATTATACTATTGTGCTTCTGAACTCAAGTGACAGCAGAACAAATATCCTTTAGTAAAATGGTTGTTATTTTATTACTGTGCGGCTTATGAAACAGGATTTTGAGGTTACTTGTAACAAATAAACTATACTCTGCTGTTACAGTCTGTTCACACAACCATCTTGCCTTTATAATAAAGCCATGACCAGTATGACCAATACTGATAAATCCTCAAAGATGCAATTTATCTACCATAGGGTTTCCAGGTTACCAGGTGGTTTTGATTACAAGCATTGCCAGCATGGCTGATTACACCATTATTACCATCAAAACTACCAAAATGAACAGTGCTGACACCAAAAACCAACATTTCAATAACCATGGCATAGATTCTCTCTGACAGATGGAAGTGACATTTACTGGGATTGATATAATCTCAACAGTTAGAAAAACCAAGACATCCTGAAATACCAACGTCACTGCGCTGTTTTACATCTTCAGCAGATGCCGACCTATTCATTATGTTCACCATGCAGCTCTTCCCTGTGACAGGTCATGCCAATGAAACTGCTCCTCATCCTTGTTGCTACACCTTCTGCACTGCTACACCCTGATGTTGCTGGATAGTCTCCATCTGGCTATAGGGAGGTGCGGCCAGAAACTCCAGGCATTAAAAGTCAAGGTGTCCAGCAGTGTAGTGCTTCCTCTGCATATCTCTTGGCACCAGTGAGTATAATAGGCAGCTTCTTCTACCATACCTTGTCTGTGCTTAGGTTCCTAGTTCTGCATATCCTAGTATCCAGCTAAGGTGTACTTGTCTCTTGATCACTTGTTACTGACACCAGTTTGTCTAATTGTCCAGTTTGATCACTCCACTCCTGACCCCGGCTACGTATTGTGAACCTGTGCTGCCCACCCTGAACTCAGATTATCTGACTACGACTTAGCCTCCTACCTCAGTCCTCTGCACCAGTGTCTCTCACCTCTTGGTCAGCTACCACTGAACCACAAACTGCTTTGGAGTTGTACCTTGTTACTACCCTAATGGCCCAAGCCTACTCCTACCATCAAAGGCTCTAGTGAAGACTAGATAGTCACTTAGTTATGCCTCTCCATGGTAAACATAGACAATTGTGCAGTGGGTTCACACCCACCGTTGTGACAACCAAGACTTGAAGGGAATAGTAAGTGCTGCAAGAAACTGCAACACTTAACCTAAAGTTTTTATATACCGTTCTGCAACTGTCTTTTATTAGTGTGTATTGCAATGTAAAAGTAAGAACCTAATAAATGGGACTGCAAACAGCTTCCTTGTCCTCAAGAGTGGATCTCTGGCAAGGACCTTGTCAAAGAGAAACTCAACAAATACTTTGAAACCAGCAGAAAAGCACTAAGTCCGCCAAGAAAAGGTTTTGTATAACCCCATTCATTTAGGTAAAGGGAGCGTGAGAAGATTTTTGCTAACTCTAACAAAAAAAAGCCAAGCAATATGAGCAAAGCTGCAAATAAGGGAGGTCAAGCCAAGAAATCCCATGCCACTCCGCCTAAAGCCTTAGCCCACCAGAAGGCTAACAGAACCTCCAACAAAGCTACCTTCACCAACTTCTAGCCACCCTTGGCAAAGAGGGCGTAGACAGTGCCTAACAACACAAGCGTGGATATAAGAACTTCCAGCATATTGACTTGATGAGCATGTTATCGCAGTATGATGACTACATAGATCATGGCATTTACACCATCTTTAAACCTATATGATTTACGGCCATTTAGTAGCGGGACATCCATATAAGATCATATTTTTTCTCTCAATAAAACAGTTTGTAGACAAGATACTAAGAGATTGTGAAGACATCACGGCGACCCACCACTTTCTCTTCTTCATTCATTCATAAACATTGAACTGCCTCATCTAAAGCAAAGAGAGAGGAGAGTATCTGTTTCTATAAGGAACTCATTCATATATCAGAAATTACATGCACTGAGGAGGAGAAACATTAAATAAGGTGCCATATAGTGAAACATAACCTTTGCTCCTAACATACAGCCACTCGTTTATTGGCTTTCAAGACTCATATCAAAGAGAAAACAATATTGTTATCAAGGGTTACATGTAACTTACGTCACGAGGCCAGTAACTGTCTATGAGGTCATTTCTCACTGGGTTAAAACAAAAAAACAAAAAAATAGTAGCACCAAAATGTAGACAGTGATCTAATATAATTACTCAAATTGCTAGATAATCGTACAGTCAGGATAAGAGCAGGGAGCGGTTATTCTAAAGAAACTTAGATAAAAATCATGTGATGTGCTTTATTCATTTTTATTTTTTTGCCCTGTTTAAGAAAGTTTGGACAAATATGAATTGGATTGGATATGACATTTTGTTAGCTGATTAACATTTCTGATATTTAATTGGTAATAGATAAATATGTATGGAGCTGTACCTCCAGGTTTTGTCAAGTAAATTAACAGTGCTTGCCTGAGGGGCTCCACACCTTGAAGGAGACTTGAGTAAGCCCTCACCAATGGCTCTGTCTTGTGTCTCTGCCACATCTGGGAGGCGGGCCTGGAACATAAACGGTGCACAAAAGAATTGGCGGTATTCTTGTTACCCCTACTTCAGTATAAGCGGAGTTGATATGCCCTCCTAAAGGAAAATTCAGCCCACTTTAAACCTCCTTGTGCAGCCTTCCTGCCTGGATGAAGTTGGTCCCTCTAGACAGTCACCTAGGGAAACTTATACAATCCAATAAATTTGAATACAACAGGTAATAGGAGACACACCTACTGTCTTTAAATGAGCAGTCCTCCTAACGTGTTGCAACAACACCAGAGTTCTGAGATGATTCTGTACAATGGTGAGGCGAGAACACGAATGGAAGAACTGAGCTAGGACGGAAGGCCTGCCAAGATTTATCTCATGTATGTCTCAGAACTAGTGTTGAGCAGTTTTTTATCGCGACACAAGTTGAATCGGCAAAGGTTGAGATTTACATGGTGATTCGAAATTTTCAGATCATGCGATAATTATAGGTTAATAATATCTAAGACCTCTCTTAGTGCATCAATCCTTATAACATCGCGCCATTTTCGCGCTTATCCTGTCATTCGCAGCAAAATCTCAAATTCACCAGAAACTACTATCAGCAGGGTTGAGATTGTGTGCGACGTGCATGACTGGGCATGTGTAACACGGTCTCTAGCGATGGCTGGACAAAATTAGACACATGACCCATCTCCGTTTTAGCGACATAGACTCACAGCGCCGATAGCAGTGAGTCAGCTGTCTCTCAGCGTCTCCATAGCAATACGACACACACACACTGATGCGCGATGAGTGAGCAAACAGAATACTTCAGGGGACAGACGCGCGAGAAGGTACACACACACTTCACTGCACAGAGAAACCTAGAGGAGAGAGGGGGAAAACGTTCTATCTACATATCATATTAGCTGTGGCTACACACCTCCTAGAGATCCATTACAGTATAGATTAGAAGATTTGAACGATATTAAAATGTAGATTCAGGCTAGAGAATTGTTTAAAAGCACATCATCACCACATATGTAAAGCTACCACGGGGCGCGAGGGTGGGTGAGCGCGCAGCGAGGCGAACACAGACAACTCACATCATACAAACTAAAGAACACTGCATAAAGATTTCACCAAGACTTAGTGTAGACATTGCACTGCAATAACTTTATTATTAACAGTTTGTCTATTGAAATATTACCTGGATACTGGGCAGCCTGAACTTATATTGGATAACACATCATCTGCTAGTAACTGCAGTTCTCTACTTGTATAGGTCTGACAAAACTCCACTTTATTATCAGTATCAACATATATTTCAGACTAGGTGTTCATTCATTCATTTTTACCCTCTTCCACCTGTGTTGATATATCCACCTGCAGATTAAATATAGCATCAGGACAATCTTGTACTTCAGCATCAGGGAGAGACTTTGACACAGCACCAAAATACCGTGTATCATATGAAACATAACAGATACAGTGTTTTTTTCGACCTTTGCGCACCCAGCTATCTGCATATCATTACCGTAGCATACCACGTAAACACTTAAAACAGCAATTCTATCAGTCACCCACAGTGAATTGAAAGGTGCGAAAATACCGTAGCTATTATACGAAAATACATAACAGATATGTGTATATTTGACTTTGCGCACCCAGCTTTGTTCATATCGACGCAGCATCCCCACGTAAAAGCTTAAAACAGCAATATACTACTATTCACCACAGGTGCAATTGAAAGTGTACAAAAAATACCGTAGTATTATACGAACAACATAACAGATACGTGTTTTTTTGCACTTTTGCCAGTCCATATTTGTTTGATCAGGCAGACCACCTTAAGCAATAATTGAAATCAAAATTATGTTCTTTGATCTAGAGGGATACATTGAGGAAAGCTGTGACTTTATGCCGATCTTTTAAGTAAGAAACTTTCCAAAACGTATTTCCATACCTTCTGCAAATTTTTATAAGTTTCTGAACATAGGAAGCGAAATGCAGTGGTAAGCGAGCAAAAAGGAGGGGGGTAGCACATGGAGCACGTAGAGCGTACAAGAGAAGGCTCCTTCAGTGCAGGCGAACAACACGCATAGCGGCAGCGGATCGTCAGTTATGCACGGACCGTCAGGCCTGTTCATCGCTTGGTCGGGCCCTGTGAATTTTAAAATAAGTAACGAACCTCGTCGGCATCTGTCCTATTTCAGTGGTTATACAACCTGACATCAAAGCATCCTTAACCTCCTCTCTCCAGGTCACGGAACACAAATGTCGTCATCAGTCAATCATCACATACCGTTCCAACAAGAAGCTGCCCAAATGTCAACCGTGTACCCACCACTGTATGATAAATGCATTGGTCTGAATGACCTCTTGTGCATGACAAAATGCGGTTGGGGTCAGCGAGGCACCTGTAAACAAGAGTCAAGAGGGATGCTTTAGTTCTGCTCTGACGCCCAGATACTGGATGCCATCAGAGGAGGTAAGGAAGCCTGTCAATCGGCAAAAAATCCCGGCGGCTCGGGGAACAGCCTTGGCAGTTCCCCTTGCTGTGTACCGCGCAGCTTCTGGATGCAGAAAGTCAAGACGACCAAGTAACACCTGTGTTGATGATATCATAGCATGATGATGACATTGCGGATCCATCCGGTCTTTACCGCAGAAATTTGCTTGCAGCGCTTCATCAGTGGACGAGGAGGAAGACGTATAGGGTAGTCGTCAATACGTGCCCGCCACAAAAGGGGGGAGAGGGCGGTCGCAAAAGTTCCCGCTGATATGTTTCCAGCCAGCCACGTCAGCGCAAACCCCGTCCTGCTTATCGCCGTTCCAAAAAAGATCTCAGGACCTCTCAAGCCTGGGTCCTTTCGTTTGAGGCAAGTCCTCTGGATTCACCCAGCAATGTCATATGCCGCCTTTTGCCGTAAACGCATAAGTAGAGGCAAGAACCTTAAGTGGTTAATCACCACCACATGTTAAGTCATCATGCAGCGAATCCATGAGTTGAAATGGAGGGAACACTTGGCCAAAAAAATGGCCAGACCGACGCCGGCCTCCAACCACTGGTCACACCCTCTGTCTCCGCCTCGCTCTCCTCCGCCAACACCAAGCGTTCCTCAGTTTTGTTTTTCCTGCGCCATGTCTCTAAGAGTCATGATCAGGGATCAGCCTCCCGCTCAGCTCCACCGTCGCCCCGAGTACCACCTCACCACCATGGACCCATCCTAACCCTTCTCCTTCGGCGCACCCAGTTTGACGACCTGCAACCCGTACACGGCCATTCTAGCAGCCAGCCTTCGTCTTCCAGTTGGGGAATCAGAAGAAACACTTTAACCCAAACCATCCAAAGCCAAAGAGCCTGAATGGCAGCATATGCCAGGCTTTTAGGCCTGGAAATGTTGCCTTTCCGTCTGGAGAACACAATGGTTCCTGCCACGTCATGGCCCTCGCCTGCCCCCAAACTAGAAGCCAAGCAGGACATTTCTTTGCCAGAAAAGCCATCCCTGCCCTGCCAGCCACGTGTCATCTACATTTCAACGCGTTGTCTGCATCTGTGTCCGGAAAATGTCCATCTCACCACCGACACATAGAATAGTAAGCACGGCAAAGGCCGGTATAACTCTGTGACAGCTCACGGGTGAGCTGGGTGGATGTTCCTTGGGGGTGACGGTGGCTCTCAGGCTTGGCGCACGCTCTTCAAAACCGCAGGGATGGTGCAGGGCTCTTTCCCCCAAGGTCCTCTGGTGGCATCACGTGCCCAGAGAAACCAGGCCGTGTTGAAATTAATCTGTCTTGGAGACCGTCCACACACAGGTCAGGAGCTGTGGACGGCTCTCCGCAACGAGACCGAGCGCTGGCTGGGTGACAAGAACCTTGTGCCAGGCAAGGTGGTGTGCGATAACAGGCGAAATCTGCTGGCCGCCCTTAAGATCGGTAGGCTGGAGCACATCCCTTGCCTGGCACATGTCATGAACCTTGTCGTCCAGAAATTTCTAAAGAGCTACCCGTCTGGACTGCCTGCTGAAGGGAAAGGGTCGAAGGGCTGAGTTCGCACTTCCGCCGTTCGCACCCTGCTTCGTCCCGCCTGGCTGCATTGCAGCATCAGCTCGGCCTCCCCGTCAACCGTCTCATTGTTGACGTGGCAACACGCTGGAATTCCACCCTCCACATGCTCCAGCGATTGTGGCAGCAGCGCAATGCCATTACGCAGTACGACGTGACACATGGCCGACAAGCAGCGGGCGGACCTGGGGGTGTTGGCCCACCGAGGTGGGGCAGGTAAAAGAGCTCTGCCCATCTTTGCCAGTTTTGAAGAACCCACCAAAATGGTCATGCGGACAATCCCCTTGTCACTGACATTGGGGTGTTCTTAGTTCGGGAACGATCTTTGGGGAACTCTGAAACAAAGTCCCGCCGGACGGAGGAGGAGGGGGACACAGATGCTGACTGGAAGCCTTTCTCTCCGTGTAATCCACAAGGCCCGCAGTTTCACAATTTCACGGTCTTCATTGGCAGTGGTTCGGGGCCCAGAGCTAGGCAAGGGGGCGCATCACTCTCGGGTGCTCATCTGGGCAAGTCGGGGCTGTGTTAAAAGCTGTGCCGGGGCAGCAGGGAGGAGGAGGGGGTATTCTAGACACCGATGTTACGACCCCCCCTTTGGGAAAAAGAGGTTGGCGCGAATTTGAGGCGGAGGGGGGAAAATGAGGAAGATTTTGTATGCCCCTGACCAAGGTTTGGGGAAATAAAGGGGCTCCATCCTCACATGATGCGGTGCTCCATTTCCTCCATCATGTCCTGCTTTAAAGGGCCCATAAAAATAAACAAAATTTAGGGTGGCCCCCCTCCTGGTCCCCGGTACAAAAAAAAAATCCACTTTCCTTTCCCCCCACCCCAAAAAGAGGTAAAATGCAGGAAAAAGGAGACCTTGCGATTGATCAACTGGGGACATTGTTGGTCGCTTCATTCCCCAAAAAGTCATGGTGGAACAACATCAGCGACGTGACAGCAGTAGGGGTGCCAGTAGGGTACGGCAGCAGCAGGAAGGTGGAGAACCTAATGGGTGACATCGGCAAAACTTTGTTTCCCCCTCACCAACCATGCAAAGCAGGGACACATCCAACACGCCGGATCAGCTTAAGATCGGTGCACGACATCTGCGTTCAACACTGTTTTTGTATGTGTCCGGACCCTATTGATTCGGGGGTACCAAAATGGACGAATCCCCCGAGCTGGCTGTAGCCATAGGGTGTTTCCTGCCCAGCACCAGTTCATACTGGCGGACCTCAGCACGCGGGAGGATCTTACAGACAAACGCATCGGTTTTCCCAGAAAAAGTGGATCGTTTGTTTTCATAAAGATGAATCAGGCATGGATTCTCTGATGATGTTGGGGCCCCCAAATTTTGCGAGGCCCCGATTAGTTGCCGGTCTACTTCACATTCCTTTTCAAACAAAAAATGGTCCTCTTAAAAAAACTTTTTTTAAAGGGATATTTCTTACTGCAATTTTTATTCTCTTTCCCAAAGTTATTTGCGGGTTTTGCTGTGGGAGACTGAAAAACAAAAGGTTTCATGCAAAGTTTTCCCATTTTACTACTTACCTTAAGAAGTTTTCGCATTGTCAAGGGTTTTGGGTCATGTGCTGTGGATACAGTTTAAAATTTATGGTCCTTTGGAACAAAAAATGTGGTTTTAAGGGCTTTCCCCCTCACAATTTTTAATAGTGGTAAAAAGATATTTATAATTTTTTGGGGGGTAATGTGCTGTGAAAACAGCTGTAATCATGGTCCTTTGGAACAGAATGTGGCTTCAAAGTGGCATTCTCCCTCACAATTTTTAAAGTGGTGAGAAGTCATTTTTTTTAATTTTTTGGGGCATGGCTTTTAAAAGCAGAACATACAGGGCCTATTATAAAAAAAAAGTTGTTTCTAACGACATTTGTTCTTCCAAATTTTCCAAAATGGCTCAAGGGTGATGGGTTACTGTCAGAAACGGGAATAGGTAGGACACTGTTAATGGACACATATTGCCAAAATGACTTGTTTTTGCAAAATTTTAACATAGCTATCAATCCCTGTATTGAGAAAACCCATTTAATACAATTAAAAAAAGAGAAACAAAGACATGGTGGGATTCCATCCTATTTTAAAAATGTGTTTTCTAGAATTAAACTACTAAAAAACTTGCATGTACAAAATAGCTGGTAAAAAAATCCCTGCTATCTTGATTGATTCCTGGCCGACGCCCGGGCCAGGAATCGTCCAGCACTCCGCGGGTTAACCTGGCTCCTTGCTCCTGGTGATTGACAGCTCTATCTGGTCTTCTGTTTCTTCCTCCTATTGTCTTTGTCCTTAGTTCTCCTGGAAGGTATTTAAGGGTTCTTCTGTCTCTTCTCCTTGCCTGTTATATTGGTTTGTTTCGGCCTATAACTCGCCCTCTTTATTCTGTGCCTCCCTGGTTTTCTTACTCTGCTTTTTTTCACGTTTATTCTTCTGCCTTCTGACTTTGTACCGCGTTCCTGATAGTTACCGACTTGGCTTGCTTGACCATCCTTATTTTTGTTTGTATTGTTTGTCTGCGTCTTGTTTTCCACGTTTATTCAGTATAGTGTTCAGTCTTCGGGTTGGGGCGACCTATTAAGAGTCGGGCACCCAAAAGGCGGACAGGGGTTGGGATCAGTGTCAGGGCCTCACGCTGTCTGTGTTGTTTGTGCCCCCTGACGGATCCCTTACATTATAACAGGCCCTACCCCAGTCGACTCTCCTCCGGGTTCAATATGAGTACCGACTTGTGGGTCACCGACGCTTGGATGATTTGGACAACTCAGCTTCAGGCATGGTGGGGCTTATTAATCAAGTCTCCCCAGCGGTCTGGATGCCATAACTAACCCGGTACCTGGACTTACCGCCCTGTCTGTGTCCCTTTACCTGCCCCTTTTTTTTGGGGGATCCTAGCATTGTCATAAGTCTAAGATGCTTCTTCCTGATCGCTTTGATGGAAATCCTGACAGGTTCCGAACCTTTAGGGAGTCATGTAATTTTATTTTTTCGCTTCAACTTTTTTTCCACTGAGGCTGAGAGAGTAGCAGTTGTTGTGTCTCTCCTCCGGGGCCACCTCAGGTTTGGGGCATTAGCTATACCCTCTGAAGCCCCTGAATGGAGATCTATGGACAGATATTTTTTGGCTTTAGGACAGGTTATGAAAACCCCCAACCGTGTGGCATGGGGGAAAGACTCATTTGCTAGCTTTCAGCGGGGCCCGCCGCTCGGCTGAAGACTCTTTTTCCGAGTTCCCCAAATTTTGTGTACGTTAAACGGTGGTTCTGACCAACCTCTGAAGACCCTTTTCAGACAAGGACTGTCTGATGCCGGAAGGATGCTATGGTCAGCCATCCAATCCCTAAGACCCTGATGACTTTATGACTCTAGCTGTGACTATTGACAGAGACTAAGGGAGAGACACGGGAAAAGCAAGGGGGTTTAACTTTTTCAGCTAAAGTCAGGCTTTCCTGTAAAACCTGCTTTTTCCCTTTTTGAGAGTTCTTCTCTCCCATCTCCCTCTCAGTCTTCTGGAGAAAAAACCCATGGTGTTGGGTCTTACGTCTGCTGCCACCAGGGGGAGACACCGTTTGGAGAAACGCCTTGTGCCTTTATTGCGGGAAGCCTGACCATTTCCTGAGAGACTGTCCTATTAGGCCTAATTCACCCCAAGGTAACACCAAACGTCGGCACAATTTCCAGGAAGGTAACTCGGATGTACAGGTACCTCCTAATCTGATAACAAGTTTGTTTTGCCCGTAACCTTAGTTTCTAGCCTCCAAGACTTTTGCTTTTTGGGTGCCCTGATTGACTCGGGTGCAAACTGCTAATTTCATCAGTATGGCTGTTGCTAAAGCCTTGGGTTTGGAACTTGTTGCTTTGTGTTCTCCATTTTTTGTTTCAGGTGTAGATTCTACCTCACTAACCCCGGGGGAAGATAAAATTTTGTACTGCTGAGGTCACTTTGAATGTTGGGAGTTCGCATACTGAAAAAAATTTCTTTTTTGTTCATGGAGAAACTCTCTGCAGATATTATTTTGGGTTGCCCTGGCTCCCCCCTCCAAATCCGTTGTTCAACTGGAGAACCACCGAGTTTTATCAAATGGGGTGACTCATGTGGTGCTCATTCAAAGACAGTGCATCCCTTGGTGTGTTTCTGTAATTAATCTCATGATATTTCAGAATTTTAATTCTAGCGTCTTTGATGGGGGTTGGGGAACATCTGCCTCCACACCAGCCCGATGTTTGTCCTATAGACCTCCCTCCGGGGGCAAAGTCAACTTGTCTGACCCGGAACGAGAATCTATGCATCTGTCAATTGAGAAACCTGAAAATATTCTTTCTTTGGAGTAGTGGTCCCCCACCTTTTCCTTCAGATTTTTTGTCCTCAACTAAACCCGTTCACAAAATTTGCTCCTCCCCAAACTGGCCCGCTTTTGCCGTGACGATGGTTCCCACTTCACGTATTCTGCCAATACAGGGATAAAACTAAAATAGAAACCGCCGTTAATCAACTGTGCACAGTCTGGCTAGGAGTCATAAGACTCTAAAAAAATCCCAACTAATAATAAAAAAACCTAGAAAAACCGCCGAACCAAAACCAAAATATGTCCGCCTCCGAGTTCTCATCTGCAAAATCTGCCCCCCAGCTGGAAAAGAAGGAATTCACCAGTCAAATTTTGCTAAACATAGAGGATCTTTGTGGGTCCGGTGGGCCCTCATAAAGGGGGGGGGGGGGGGGGGGCCCCCACTGTCATGATCATGCCAGAAAGAACCCCAGCGTTGAGTTCTGGTCGCCGGCCATGGCCGCTGCGACGTAAGCCCCTGGTTTTTGACATAGTGTCTACATTTGTGTTAAACTAGTGTGAACTGGTTTTCTTCCCTGCTATCTTGATTTGGGTTCCTGGCCGACGCCCGGGCCTGGAATCGTCCAGCACTCCAGGGTTAACCTGGGTCCTTGCTCCTGGTGATTGACAGCTCTACCTTCCTATCTGGTCTTCTGTTTCTTCCTCCTATTGCCTTTGTCCTTAGTTCTCCTGGAAGGTATTTAGGGTTCTTCTGTCTCTTCTCCTTGCCTGTTATATTGGGTTTTTTTCGGCCTATAACTCGCCCTCTTTATTCAGTGATACCCTGGTAATCATACTCTGCTTGTATCACGTTAATTCTTCTGCTTCTAAATTTTGTACCGCGTTCCCGATAGTTACCGGACTTGGCTTGCTTGACCATCCCTTATTGTGTTTGTTTTTGTTTGTCTGCGTCTTGTGTTTCCACGCTATTCAGTATAGTGTTCAGTCTTCTGGGTTGGGCCGACCTATTAAGGAGTTGGGCACCCCAAAAGGCAGGGACCAGGGTTTTTGGGGTTTAGTGTCAGGGCCTCACGCTTTTCTGTGTCTGTTCGTGCGCCCCTGACGGATCCCTTACAGTTAACCACCAGTATTTCCAAGTGAAGCTCAATTGGTCCGCACTCATACGGAGGGGCAAGCGCTACCCAGGTCTTGACTGTGTACTGAGGAAGGCTGGAGTTCTCACACTTCCCCTTCCGCACTCTGCTTCAGCACGACAGTTTTCGTTTTTTGCGTCATCAGGGCATTTTAACCTGCGTGTTAATAGATGAAGGACGCCAGCCTGGTCTCTCACCGCACCCACTGTAACTCCGCCCTGGGGCATGCGTGGCACAGGACAGGATATAAATTCCAGTTTAACAAAAAAGGGGGTGAAAGACTCCTTTTTCCGCATTTTTTAATCTGGGGTCAACGGGTTTTAATGGCTACTGCGGTCCGGGAAAGTTCTAGTAAATTCCAGTTCAACAAAATGGTGGTTGAAAGACCCATTTCCGGCATTTTTTTAAATCTGTGGGAAAACGGGTTTAAGGGTCTTTCTGGGGTACAAGACAGATAATTTTTATGCCCCATGAAACAAAAAATAGGTTCAAAACCCTTTTTCCCCGGGCATTTTTTTTAATCGGGGGGTCAACGGGGTTTAAAGGGTCATACTGTTCCGGGACAGGAAAAGTCAATTCCATTAACTAAAATGGGGTTGAAAGACTCCTTTTTTGGCACTTTTTAATCTGGGCATGCGGGTTTGGGGCCATCTGGGGCCCAGGACAGGGTAGTCAATGCCAGGGAAACAAAAAACAGGGGGTTAAAAAGGGACTCCTTTTTCCGACACTTTTAAATTTTGGGGGGTTAAATGCAGGTTTGGGGCCATTGTTTTTTTCCGGACGGGGATATTAAATTCCATTCAAGTAAAATGATGCTCAAAAAAATACTGCCTTCGGGGCATTTTTTAATTTGTGGGTGATCGGTTTGGGGTCAGCTGTGGAAAAAACGGGGATATGAATGGTGGTGACTTTTTTTTTGTGGCTTTTTTTACCAAGTGTTGGCCTAAGATGTACAGGTATCCATTTGACTGTTTGGGTGTTTTTAATTCCCGCTTCTCCACCCGGTTTGGGGGTAAGAATGAAGGTGTTGTTGCTCCCCATAGCTTTAAAAGGGCAAACGCTCTAATCGCGCTCACTACGAAAAACCTTATCGATGGTGGGGCCGACTATCGACTATCGCCCGATGTCGATAGCCAAAAGTAATCGCTCAACAATCAGGACCAAGGACTTCTGAGAAATAGTTTTGCAATCTCTCTGGATTACAGCCCTTTATCAAACAGGTTTTTCTTATTCAATAGCTTTATCCCCCAAAAAAAAGATAAGTTTTTGGGATCAATAAAAATTTTTTACCAAGCAACCCCCTAATTGAAATAGATTTCTTTCTATAGGGTATTTGGGAACTTGTCTTATGCAATACTGAACCCCCAAAAAATGTAAAAAGAACTTTTGGGCACTGATCCTTTTTTATGTTTTTATGAGAGTTAGACATTATGTGAGCCTGCCAAAGTCGCCCCAAAAAAAACCTTTTTGGGTGTGGGAAAGATGCAGCCCGCAATACAAAAATCCCAACTATTTGTTTATATTTTCCCAACTTCTGTAGACACCCCCTAACCAATCTAAATAACACTTTTCCCGCTAACATCATTGAAAATCTTGTGTTGCTTTATGCAACAATCAGACAGAAAACAGTCTGTTTATACAGAGTTTTAACGCAAATGGGGTTCACAGGAAATATGTGAAATACATATTTTCAGGGTCAAGAGATTTTAGCAGCCAATGAGAGCCCTACACCTCAGCGATGACACTTCTCTGTGCTTTGCACTGATTGGATGGCCCCCAAAAGTGCAGTAAGCAACTTAAACGAAGCTAAAAATGTCGAACACACGAATGTGAGCGTTACTTGAATGAACCGTAAAAAATTTTGGTTCGGCTGGATTCTAAAAACCCAAAAGTTTGACTCGAAATTAACTTTTACGAACGCTTTAAAAACCCCCTATTTATGAATACGCTGTTAAAAATAAAAACACTAATAGGAATTTTATATTTTTTCGCTATGTCTCCCAAAAAACGGTTTTGACAGTGATCAAAAAGTCTTGTCCATCCAAAAATAATACTAATGAAAACATCAACTCATCAAAAATCTAGCTCTGTTCACAGAAAAATGAAAAAGTAATGTGTCTCAGACTATGGTGAAGCAAGAACATGTTTTCTTTTTTAAATAAAAGTGTTTTCATTATGTACAAGCAGTAAAACATAAAAATATATATAAAATGGGTATCGCTGTAATCATATAAACCTGTCGAGTAAAGCTAAAATGTAATTTATACCACATGGTTACCAATGAAAAAAAAAAACACTTTCAGAATTGCTATATATTGTACATCCTGCCTCTCAAAAACCTTAATAAAAAGCGATCAAAGTGTCATATAAACCCCGAGATGGAACCAATAAAAATGTCTTCTCATCCCGCAAAGAATCAAGTCTTATATAGCTCTGTATACAGAAAAATAGAAATTGACAACATAAAAATGTAATTTTGTACACATTTCTGAATTTTGAATGCATTTATGTTGTGTAAAAGTAATAAAACAAAAACAAAATATGAAATTGATATTATTGTAATTGTAACAACTGCATAGAAAAGTTATCATGTCATTTATTCTTCATGGAAAATAATGTAAAAATGAATCCCAAAAAACAATGACGTACCTGCATTCCCCCCCGCCCCCCCCATTTTCTCAGCCCAATGCTAAGAAAACTGTGAAACATATCTCAAGATGAGTTTTCTAAATCCAAAATGAAGTGAATTCTGGAAGGTTTCACCTGTCCTGGTACTTTAGGAGCTTTGCAAATGTGACATGGCACCCACCAAAATCTGTGTTCTAAAAGCCAATAAGCGCTCAATCCATAGTATAATCTCTAAAAAATTGGGAATCTCGCAAGAGAACAAAGAGTGACTTTTGATCACTATATTTACTATTTTGACATAGGCAAACTTAAACTCTATCAGTTCTCTATCTGTTAAACACTAAAACGAAACTTTTTTTAAATATCTAACTCTTAACCTCTATACACACCTATTTAAAAACCTGATCTCTACCTCATCATTTAACCCTTTTTGCTTCCGAAAGAGGGAATAACTCCCTTTCTATTATCAAGTCTGGTGGAACCCCACCTACTAACAGGGGAGCCTTATATCTATAGCAATGAAATTCATCGGGAGAAAATTAATTTTTTGGATCTTGAAATTATGTTGGATGAAAATAAGCAGATTCAGACAAATATATTTCTGAAAAATACGGCTACCAATAGTTTGTTACTTTTCTCTAGTTGGCATCCACCTTCCCCAAAAAAAGGGATTTCCCATAGGCCAATTTCTTAGGGCTCGTAGAAATTGTCTAAAAAATTAGGGGATTTCAATGAAAAATGAAATAAATTAAATGCACGTTTTCAGGCAAGGGGTTATCCTAAAAAATTTTGAGGAAGGCTTTTAAATAGGGCTTTGACCATGACAGAGGACATTTATTAATCATAAAAAGAAGAAAGAAAAAAACTGATTTAATTCGTTGTATAGGTACCTTTGACGATAGAGCTAATGAAAGAGCTATACTTAGAAGACAATTGGGCACATTCTGAAGGCAGATCCAGTATTCCTGAGGTGATTCCTAAATACCCTAGTGTCACTTATAGAAAGGAAGAAATCTTAGGGATGAATTTGTACATAGTCATTTGAGGGAGATGGCAAAAAAACATGGTTGCAGTCTCCGGTGGTGGGCTCAATCCCTGTGGCAACTGTTCATTTGTTCCATTCATTTTGGAAACTAAAGATTTTGTTAATCCCATTGATAAAGAGATTTGAGATAAGACAATTCACCCAATTTGTAAAACCAGAGGGGTGATTTATGGGGCCATTTTGTACCTGCCCCAAGGTTTTAGTGGGGAAAAACTATACAGGAGTTTCGTCGTCGTTTTCTCGAAGCATTCTAAAGTACTATTAAAACAAGAGGTGACACTCCCCTAGCAAGACACATTTTGGAAGTACATAATGGCGAAATAGAGGTGCTAAAATTTTGGGTATATGTGTGAAAAACTAGGGAAAGAAAGGGCGATTTGATGTAGTTTTGTTGCAGAAGAGGCAGGATAGATACACAGACTCAATACATTGAAACCTAAAGGCCTAAATGAAGGCTTTTCATTTTGGGCATCTATTTGATCTTGCGATTCCCTATATAATAATTTTTGAAGAAACATGATATATGTGATTAAGTACGGTCAAGTGGATATTGCACAGTTGAATATGACTAGGGAAGCAACAGAGTTCATATAAGTGTTTTTTTTTTTTTTTTTCTTCCCCCCTCCTTCCATTCCCCCTTTTGCCTCTACGTTTTTTCCCCTCATTGTCCCGGGGTCCTGTAATGATGTCAGATATTAAATCACGTGAGGCCACGGTTTTTATTTAACAAATTAGAGATGCATTTTAAAATTGCTTTTTGCAAGGGACTATTAATAGTATGTACTTTATGTATGAGAGATTTTATTGTTCCTGCTTCGGCGCTGGTCTAGTGCGAGGGGCGGATGCAAACTGGATGCGGTGGCATTTGAGGGTACTGGAGTTCTTACAATGCTCCCATTGTGACGTGGTGGATTAATGGCTAGCTGTGAGCCGTAGGAGGAACTTCAATGGGGAACTTGTGAGGTCAAACTGTGGGAGGGGGAGGGCTAGCCATAGACCTACAGTATTATTAAAAATGAATATAAATTTACATGTAAAAGAGAAGTGTTTATGAATTATAGTCTTGAGACAATACTATACAATGCAGTGGAAAAATGGATTTAATGGGGCCTGCAGCTCTAATTGGAATGAATATGCCCTATTACATATATAGGAGAAGTGCTTTATGGGAAGATAATATGACAGTGGTCTATTGTATAGTAGAGTTTATATTCCCAATGAACGGGGTGTTTACCTAACATGATATAAAAGGAAGTGAGCTCAGACCACATGTGATCAGACCTCTAAGCCTTGATAAAGCCAGGTTAGCTGGCGAAACATGTCGGCGAGGTTTAATATGACGTTTAAATTGTGATCTCTCACCCTCGTCTACAAGTGTCACCTGCTGCAGATGGTGTCACAAGGGGGCCTTACTTGTTCTGTGTCTATGAGATTAGGGACGACTGCCCAAGTAGTTGGCTTGGGATCCCTTACTGAAGCTAGTACTTTGCTATAGATATAAGGCTCCCCTGTTAGTAGGTGGGGTTCCACCAGACTTGATAATAAAAAGGGGGTTATTCCCTCTTTCAGAAGCAAAAAGGGTTAAATGATGAGGTTAGAGATCAGGTTTTTAAATAGTGGTATAGAGGTTAAGAGTTAGATATAAAAAAAGTTACGTTTAAATGTTAACAAAATAGAGAACTGATAGAGTTTAAGTTTGCCTATGGCAAAATAGTAAATATAGCAATCCATAGTATGTCCTGCCATATGCCCAAACAGAGATTTAAACCCACATTTAAGATATTGCTCCACTTGGAAGAAATTGTGCAACAATGTTTTGGGTGGAAACTAAACATTTCAATCTAAAGCCGTATTATTGGAAAAAAAGTTTTTGATTTTCACAGTCTAATGCTAAAAAAAAATTGTGAAACACCTGTGGGGTTGATCTACTCATCACACTCCCGTATATGTTCCTTGTAGTGTGTAGCTTTCCAAATGAAGTATTTTTAGAAGTGTTTATTAAGTATTAGCACCTTAGGGTGTCCGCAAACCTGAAATGGCTCTTAAAAAATATTCTTATAAACATGAGACTTAGATGAGTCCAGTAGGTGCTCCTCCTATTCTAAGGCTTATGGTTGAGTCAAATAGGGCACTAGGGTCACATATGTTATAGCTCTCAGATTTAAAATATGGGGCTCTGTCAGGAAGGTCAAAACTGGCTGTGGCGGTAAGGGGTAGTGTTGATCAAACTGTTCTAGAAAAGTTAAGTTCTGCTAGAACTTCTTGAATTTTTAGAAGTCGAACCGAACCAAACTTTTTACTATTCGTTCGAGTAAAGTTCTAGTTCTAGTATGACACGCCATTTTCAGTTTAGTTTTCATCAGCTTTTGGCACTTTTGGCGGCCATCCAATCAGTGCAGTGCACATATAAGTGTCAAAAATGTCATCGCTGAGGTGTAGGGCTCTCACTGGCTGCTAAAATCACATGACCAGTTTTATATATATTTCACTGTTTTGCCTTGTGAACGCCATTTTCAGCTCACTGTGCTGTACAGACTGTTTTTAGTTAGATAGCATTTTCTTCTCCATAAACAGCAATAGTTAGGGAGTTATGTATTGCTGGCTGCATCTTTCCCACACCCAGAAGCTGTTATTTGGTGACAGTTGCCGGCTCACATGACACCTATCTCACATATACAGGGATATATATTATACAGAGTGCTTGGATTTGTTAAATCATAGTCAGTGCCCAAAAATTCAGCTTTTGCAGTTTTGGGGGTTCAGTAAATGTATAACACGCCATCTCCAAATCTCCTATGTGTCAAAGAGGCTTTTGGGCCCCTCAGGATGCCAGGCCCTGTAGCAGCTGCTACCGCTGCACCTCCTATAGCTACGCCCCTGCTTGAAAGCTGTCCTCATCTTTTCAATTAGCCATTGAAAGGAATGAAGTATTTTAGCCTCTCAATTTTTTTCTGTCACACTGTGAGAAAAATTTTCTTCATAAGTTGTTCCATATATCAAGTTTACAGTTAGGATGTAATTCCCAGCTTCTCGTCACCTGTATAGGTTTAAATTAACCAGAACATCTTCTCCCATAGACTTTAATGGGGTTCGAAGTTTGAGTTCTAGTTCGAATACAACCGCAAACCGAACACAAAAAAGTTCAAGGTTCTACACTGTAAGGGGTTAAAAAAAAAATGTCCACACTCCATTTCTGTTAAATGGTTGAGCATACATGTTTTTAATAAGTCTTCAACAGTAAAACATAGTGGGGATAATAAATCGGGGGATAATAACTCGTGATGACATGTATCTCTTACTATAATATTTAGTAAATTGATTCCTGGTTATTAAATAAAGAGCATTAGCTCCAGTATAGACATAGTCAACCTGTCCGTGGGCTCTATATTGTACATAGTCTTAATTTTAGGCAATCACCGGAGAATTAATTCTCAGATAAACACAGAGGGCCACATGTATGAAAACTGTCTAGATCTAAAACTCACTTTGTTGCTAATAGCAACCAATCAGAGCGCCCCTCTCATTTTTTCAGGAGCACTTTTGAAATAAAGGGGTGCTATGATTAGTTGCTATGGGCAACAAAGTGAGTTTTATACCTAGACCGTTTTCATACATGTGGCCCAGAATGCTAATAAAAAAATAAAAAGCTCTCACCATTCCCAATTTATCATAAGCTATGTATCCATTACTGTTTCTGTCAGGTACACACTTAATAGCACGTGACAAGAGTATAACTGCAAAGGGTTAATCTATCTCTACTTACTCAACAGTATACTCAGGTTGCAAACTGACCATGAATTAGGGCTCATCCCCACGGCAAAGGACAAATACTGGTCGGTTTATCCGACCGGTTTTTTTTTGTCCTGTGTTTGAGTGCCTCCCCACTGGCCGCGGTTTTTCTCAAGATGAGCGGAGACATGCCCTCCTCCCTTCATTGATTATGGTCATTATTCCATCCGAAAACCTGATGGAAGAATGGACATGGGGGGACTGCTGGATGGGTTTTCCATAGCGGCCCGTTGTGTTAGTTTGCTGTGGGGACATGCCCTTATACTCCAACACTGCATACTAAAGCAGAAAAAGTATCAGCACCATCCAGTATTTATAAAAAAATAATTAGCGGCTTTATTAGAAAATGGCATAAAATCCAAGGCCGCTCTAAGTGTACAGAAATATGCAGCAAGAAATTACTTTATGAACCAACTGGTTTGTACTCGCAGCTGAATAGGATTTATAAAAAGCTTTTATGTATAGTGGATGGTGCCAATACTTTTTCTGCTTTTGTATACTATTTGTCACTCAGGAAGACCATCTCTTATTTTGGACACTCCAATCTATTGACGTGCACCGTGGTGGTGAGTAAACTTTGTGTTATACTTGCAAACAGTTCAGACACACCCCAGATACATGCTGTAACCACTTATCGAATAGGAGCGATACACTACTCACCATTAGTTACAGGGTTATACACTTAGGGCCACATGTATGAAACTGTTAAGGTTTAAAACTCACTCTTTTGCCCATAGTAACCTATGGGCAAAAAAGTGAGTTTTAGACCTAAACAGGTTGATGCATGTGGACCTTAGACACACAAATACTGCTTTCCACCAGTAGATGTGTTAAACACTCTGTCAAAGGCTGTGGATTCTTTGGAGTATAATAGAGCGTATATGCCGACTGCCTGTCAACTTTAACTGTTCGGGCAGTGGCTGTATAGCTCTACATGGATGGGATCTGCACTGAAAAGGCAGGAACGTTCTATTACCATTCATGTTTTCTCAGTTAAGGAGCACTGTCTACACAAAAGACTCAAATTACCTCTGCAGTTAATGAAGTGGAGGGGGGGTATTTTCCCTGAAACTGGGGTTAATATATCAACACAGGAGAAATCAGAAAGAAAAAAAAAACAGCAACTTTACATGTTTGGTATTGCCAGAATCATTTCAACCTGTAGAATACAGATAACACATCATTTGTACCGAAGATTGAGTGCCGAAAAAGCAAAACACCCTCAAACATGGCGCAAGTACGTTTTTTGCCCTACTTGGAATTTTTTTGCAGTTTCCCAGTATATTCTGTGGTTATATGAATAACACCATTAGAAAGTACATCTTGCCCCACAAAATAAAAGCCCTCAATTGTCTATGTAGATGGGAAGATAAAAACATTATGGCTTTTGGAAGACAGGGAGGGAAAAATTAAGAGCTATTTATTTATTTTTTGTAGGGGTTAAGGGGTCAATTACAAAACTGACTTTATTTAAAGACAATGTCACAAGTCATGTTTTTTATAGCAAATATTTATAAAACTGACTTAAGGAGATAAAAAAATCATGATGTGATGAGTAATTCTTATTGACATACATTGTAGATTTATTCCTAGTGACTATATAAAGCCCTTGCCCCTCGGTGTAGAGGTGCTTATCCCGTCTGCTAGACAATATTAGACGATGGATCCCAGTTGCCATAAGCTCTATCATGTACATGATCTTGATTCTAGACAAATGTTGGAGAGTTACTTTGCAGATAAAGATGAAATGGTCTTTCGAGAGGACACTTTGATATTCCTTATTGAAAATCTTACAAAAACCTTTACAGGCGGTATGTTGGTATCTTGATTTTTCTATATTTAATTTTCCAATGTGATACTTTTTCTATAAAACAATGCTTATCTGAAGATGAATAATGCTCCATGTGATGCTTTGATAAGAAATATTTGAGTGAGATAATACATCATGATATTTTTGATTAGCTTTTATGTATGTTAATACTTTATAAATTAATTTCTGGTTATTACACTTTAAGGATCCTTGGACCCAGTGTAGAGGGAATCATCCTATCTGTTGTACAAGATCCAATGATGGTATTTAGCATCATTAAAAGCTAGCATTAGTTCAAGCAATATCATGTTAATCCCCTTTAAAGGGGTTTTGCCACAATGTAATGTTGACGTGGGAACCGCGAAATGGGTATTTAATCACTTTTCTAAATATATGTGATCTACAAAAAGTGAAGAGCTTGAGAGATACAGCCATTCTAAATCCCCCTTAGTTACCTGAAAGTTTCCATAGACATGACCCAGGAGCTGAACAGGCCGCGTTGCGTGAAACACTTCTTATCTGATGACAGGCAAAATGAATGTGCTTTTAAAGGCTCCGGGTATAAGTAGCAGTCTATGAGGGCTGTGTCTTGCTGTATGGAGAATCCACGGTTGTACTTTTTTATTATTTTCACTTAAAGTTTGAGACCGCTCCTTATTCCTCACTCCTTACTCACCCCCTCCCCTCTCCAGCCCTGCCTGCCTTCATGACTCAGCGTGATTTGTTGACATTCTCCCTGTGCTGATAAGGAAGGTAAGAAACTTGCATCCTGGCAAATCCCCTTTAACAACCTGGGATCAGCGTTCACACACATGGCAGACAGGTACCCTGTTTCCCCGAAAATAAGACAGTGTCTTATATTAACTTTTGCTCCTCAAGACGAGCTAAGACTTATTGTTTGGGGATGTTTTTTTTTTTTTTATGAATAATAATTCACATTTATTGTTGATCAACTATCCATGTTTTTAAAAATATACTGTAGTGATTTCATCACAAACATCAGCATAAGGAGCCAAACTCTGAATTTCATAACTAAAAATTCACTTATTTTCGGGGGTGTCTTATTTTTGGGGAAACAGGGTATATAGTATCCAGGAGAGAAAGAAGAAAACTAAACAGGGCGGTCGTAAGTGGAACAGTAGGAGGGAGGCATGGGAGGCCAGACATGGTGATACTCAGATAGTGATGGGAACAAGCAGGATTTCACAATAGTTATTAAAGAGATATCTCCATACTGTTCATGTATTGCATGTTGACAATGTTCCACCTCTGTGACCCATACCTATCTTCAGAATGGGCCCATGTATTTGTCTATGCAGAGCAGAAAGTTGGCTGCACATGGGCACTTTTCTCGATTCTCTTCTATTGGTGTTCCAAATACAGCCAAGTAATTCTGCCCATTTGTAATCAGAGCTCTCATCGACAAAGAGAGAGAGACACTCAAGGGATGAGTCAACAACATATTAACTATGATACATATAAAACAAAGAATGTTCCATTCTTGTTCTGATGTATCATATGGTCAGTCATTCAAAAGATAACACTTCTTATCAACAGATTAAACTAAGATTTCTTCGAAAATTAATACAATAACCATTTAGATGTAATCTACTTCGGGTTTTCACTATAATGAGAATTTGCTAGTAAAGGTCTTGTTTGGGAAGGGACTGTCATTGATTACTGTACAGTGAAGACAAGCGTTGTGCTCTTCAGCTCATAAGGAAAAGAATTTCTGCATACAAACTAAACAAAGAAGTCCACAGTTTATGAACCAAAACATCAAAACTTCATAACCAAATCTAATTTTCATTTACATGATATAATTAGAGATGGCCGAATTTCTCAAAATTCGCGTCTCGGTCACTTAGCCGATTTTTCCGGGACAAAATTCGCTTACGGTCCGAATTTAACTTCGGCACGAATCACGTTAAAAAACGCTTATTTCCAGGCTGCCAGAGCCTGCAGGGTGCTGTAGAACGTGTGCTCATGCTTAAATATGCTGAGGGTGCTTGGTTTGTTCTTCATACAATGTTGTGTTTTTGTACGACACGCCACATGACTGCCGCCGCTCTTGAATCGCTTCAGTATAAAATTCCGGGCACTTATAGGGGCAAATACTGACCAAAAAACTCAGCGGGAATGTAGCTGATAAAGTCAAGCTAGCGAAAGTGGGAAAAAAACAAGCTGAGAGCTCAGGTGGCAACATAGTGAACAGAGTGTGGAGGTGACGATGGCAGACCTGCAGCATGACGTCAGGGCATGGACAATTGACATTCTGGAGGCGGCAAAACAGTATTAGGCCACAGAGTGGGCACAATCACACAGGGTGGAGGTCACGGCCGCAGGCATGCATGAGGTCAGGCAGTGGCACAATGACATTCTGGAGGCGGCAAAACCAGTATTAGGCCACAGGTGGCACAATCACACAGTGTGGAGGTCTACGGCGGCAGCAGTATGAGGTCAGACAGTGGCAACCAATGGCATTCTGGAGGTGGCAATACAGTATTAGCCACAGCGTGGCACAATCAGCCACAGTGTGGAGGTCACGGCGGCAGCAGTATGAGGTCAGCAGTGGCACATGACATTATGGAGGCGGCAAAAACAGTATTAGGCCACAGAGTGGCACAATGATACAGTGTGGAGGTCACGGCGGCGCAGTATGAGGTCAGACAGGTGGCCAATGACTATTATGGAGCGGAAAAAACAGTATTAGGGCACAGAGTGGAACAATCACACAGTGTGGAGGTCACGGCGGCCGCAGTGTGAGGGCAGACAGTGGCTCAATGGCATTCTGGAGGTGGCAAAACAGTATTAGGCCACAGAGTGGCACAGATCACAAGTGTGGAGTGTCACGGCGGCAGCAGTATGAGGTAGGCAGTGGCACAATGACATTAGGAGGCGGGAAAAACAGTATTAAGCACAGAAGTGGCACAATCACACAGTGTGGTGGTCACGGCGGCAGCAGTATGAGGTCAGGCAGTGGCACAATGACATTATGGAGGCGGCAAAACAGTATTAGGGCACAGAGTGGCACAATCACACAGTGGAGGTCACAGCGGCAGCAGTATGAGGTCAGGCAGTGGCACAATGACATTATGGAGGCGGCAAAACAGTATTAGGCCACAGAGTGGCACAATGATACCGTGTGGAGGTCACGGCAGCAGCAGTATGAGGTCAGACAGTGGCACAATGACACAGTGTGGAGGTGGAAAAACAGTATTAGGGCACAGAGTGGCACAATCACACAGTGGAGGTCACAGCGGCAGCAGTATGAGGTCAGGCAGTGGCACAATGACAAATTCTGGAGCTGGCAAAAAAGGAGTAGGCCAAAGAGTGGTACAATGACACAGTGTGGAGGGCACGGCAGGAGCAACAGCAGCAGCATAAGGTCAGACAGTGGCACAATGACACAGTGTGGAGGGCACGGCAGCAGCCACGGCAGCAGCATGAGGTCAGACAGTGGCACAATGACAAATTCTGGAGGTGGCAAAAACAGGAGTAGGCCACAGTGTGGAGGGCACGGCAGCAGCCACGGCAGCAGCATGAGGTCAGACAGTGGCACAATGACACAGTGTGGAGGGCACGACAGGAGTCACAGCAGCAGCATGAGGTCAGAGAGTGGCACATGGACATTCTGCAGGTGGCAAAATAGTATTAGGCCACAGAGCGGCACAATGACTGAGAGCGGAGGTCACGGCGGCAGCAGCATGAGGTCAGGCAGTGGCACAATGACAGAGAGTGGAGGTGATGACAGGAGCACCAGCATGAGGTCAGAGAGTGGCACAATGACATTCTGGAGGTGGCAAAACAGTACCAGGCCGCAGAGTGGCACAATGAAAGTGTGGATGCCGGCAAAAAGCAACAGCAGCAGCAGCATGGCACATGAGTGGCACAATGACGAGTGTTTAGGTGGGTGGCAATACCCCCCCTGGTTTAAAAACGGTGGGTGGCAGATGGAGAAAATATCAGCAGATGTGTGGATCGGGGGGGTGGGGGCATCGAATAGGGTGAGGAGGTAGTTGAACCAGATGAGCCTAAGGCATTGGTGTGTGGAAATCCTGGCCCTCGCTGATTCATCTTGACAAGGTCAGGGGGGGTTTAACATTTTTCCGGGACAAACGGGGGTTCTCCTTGGGTAACGATGGGGCCCCCCCGCATGAACACCCGCTCTTTTTCCCCACTACTGGCCGGGCAGGACAGCTTCTCCACTGCAAATCGGCAAGTTGCGGCCACACATCCGTTTGGCTGCCCCCGTGTCCGGGTCTTCTAACTGGGTGGGCAAATTTCTGTCAAGTAGGCCACAAAATGTTTGGGTTTAGGGAATGCTCCAGGTCCTTTCCTTTCTGTGGTGCGCCCTCCTCATAGGCGGGTGAAGGGAACTGCTATTAGTACTCCAGACTTGGTTACTGTGATGGAAACGGGACGGCCCTACCCCCCACCTTCCCCAGCAGCCGCGGGGAGTTTGTCGTGAGCGTGAGGAACCCCCGGTTAAAACCTGTCAGGGGAGGGAAGTGCCGCCATAGGGAGCGGCAACTGATTTTGGGGGTTTCCCTATTATTTGGTTTGTTTCCCTCTCAATAGCTGGGAAAAAGGTCCCATTTTGGACGGTAGGGCGGGGGCCCAAAAGGGTGGAGAGCCAGAAATCATCCTTGCCCGGGTGCGACTATTCGGTGCACTAGCCGGCAAAAAGCTTTCTGGGGAC
>JAODAL010051171.1:0-26866 GCA_025379985.1 Phyllomedusa bahiana
AATTTTCTCCAAAGCCCAGCTTAGCTAGGGTGAGAGTTAGTCCAAAAAAAACTTTATCAAGTGTCTTTTCTCGGCATTTAGCCCAGAAAAGCATTGCTGGATCCTGTTGAGAGAACTGGTCAATACAGTGGTTGCAATTGCTTGTCTAACTTCTTGCCAGTTTGTCTGTCCTTTACAAAGCCACGCTGAAAGGGGTTATGATATCCGTACGAAATGTATGGTATTTGCAATGATTTTAGTCAGGAATTAGTAACCACTGTTCAGCATGATGTGTCTATAGGATTGGGGCAATTGTGTATTATTGGTTTTCATAAAAGTTTTGTTCTAGAGTTTATGAAAGTGTCCACAAAGCTACCATCCTTGTATATGGTTATTTACATTTTTCAGTATTGTACAGATTTTAGACTTTAAAAGTTTGTAACATTCATTACCAAAACCATCTGAGCCCTATGTTTTATTAGTTGGAAACACCGTGATAATGTTATGGAACTCTTTATCCGTTATTGGAAATTCAAGAAAGGTTTGGTGTTCCTGCGTGAGAGTAGGGATATTTTGAAGGTCCAGGAATTTTATTCTTTTAATAGACAACTCATTTAAGTCTATATGCAGAAAGATCATGAAAGCGGCTGCAGACAACCAAAATAATTGCTTTGGACTTTTTGTCCTACACATGGCATTTAGAATTCTATAAACAGAAAAAAAAATGGAGCGTCAACCCTTATAAATTATATGACGTTAATCACAGAATTTTGTACTTGAAAACGTGGTTAAGAGGATCTTCACATCTCATTGATTACCTTTAAACATGTAGGCAAAAGTAAGTAAAGATTACCAAGTACATTACTTTCTGATTTTGCTTCATTTCAGAGCTACAGCAATTCTTATTTACAGGTTTCCTAGGTTACTGATCACCTCTCTCTACCCTAGTAGCCCTGGTGGGATGGTGACATTTCCTGTTGTGTCTTACCAGTAGTAGGGGAGCTCGTTTAGGTTTTTTACTGACAAATGTTAACCCCGTTAAGAGCGCTGTAGCCTTCTGTCCTGCTGTTTAAACCCTTCTATTAGCAGAAGAACACAACTGAGTTCTACCCCTTGCTGTTGAATGGATAAAGTATATAGATTTCACTGCACTGGAACATCGTTTCAAGTTAATAACAAGTCACGTAGGGCAGCCTTCAGCTTACACCACCATTTATGATTATTGGGATCCTGTTACAAGCAATGTAGTGTAGACCTTCACCTTTGGATATTTCTTCTCTACAAGTCTAAGTCATCTCTCTTTTACTGGCCTGACCCTTTAAAGTTTCCTGGTGTAGGACTCTTCTGACCATGTGCACTTTCCTCATATCATACATGGGCTTTTTTTCAGGTATTTTCTTGTCTTAACCCTTATATGACCAGCTATTTCCTTTGCCATGTCTCTCTTCCCCTCAGACTCCTTTGTTCCCATTTCATACTGCGACTGAAACCTTGCAGAAAGCAGAACCCTCTACTAGAGTAAACACTCTCTCTCCTATAATTCCTTCTGACTCCTTCAAACTCTGGTTATTCAGCCCCATCCTTGATACACAGGCTACGGCGAAGTCTTTTAGCCCTTCAAATATAAATAAGGAATGTTTAAACACCACATGAAACGGACATCCATAATTCTTACTTTTTGAAACACTTTTTTTTCAAGATTTAGCACCTTAGCAGTGGGGTCTCTTTCCACAATCCTCTAAAAGCAGCACTTTAAACAATTACTAACACACTTGTTACTATCCTCTCTTTCCACATTACATCAATGGTCACTGGAGATAAGCATAATAGTTCAGCTGAAGAAGCTGCCTGCTGACAACTTAAGCCTTTAGGATAGCCTGGTCAGAAATTGGGCAACTTGAGTAGCCTTCAGCGACTCCAAATGCTTTCATGCTGAACTTTCCTTTTAGAGAACACGTGCAACATGTCAGTAAAGGTGCCTATTCTATCCCATCTCATGCGGGAGTTGTAAATGAATGTTTGATAGGTGTCTGGTGAGTTTATAAAATAACCATTGGTTTGATGTGCCATAGTACAAATGGTCTGCACCATGTCCCTTCTTTGCATATTTACAGATATCGAAGATTTGTAAAGTGGATTGTCAGAGTACATACAACAGAGAGAGAATTACAACTGTGGAAGAAAGAGCAAAAGCACATAAAGACACGTGTAGTGTTATTTTTAGAATAAAGCTGAACTAATGATTGATTTCATAACAGACTATATAATTTCCAGTGAAGAAGCCAAATGGTATTGTTGAATAGATTGAAAAACCCATAGGAACAGATAAAACAAATGACTAAACCAGGCGCCTCAAGACTGTTCTGATCAAACAGCAGAAGCAACTTGATCGAGTAGAAAATCCTTGACAACAACATGCACGCATTTAATTACCATGCAAGTCTGATTATTAACCAGGCTTTATTTCTACTGCCCAAAGACTGAGTTGTCCTAATAGCAATCAGTAACAACTGGAGAGTCAACACTGCTTGTGGATTACCAACAATTTTAGCTGTTTCACTGCAGACAGCCATGTTCAACAATAAAAGGTGTCAACTATTCTTCTAAAAAAATGACCTGTTACCTTCACTAAACAGAGCTTTTACTCCATATATTAGAGACCGAAGAGGTCCATCACTTAGGTCATGATATGTCTCAAATTATCAATGTAGGTAAAATCTATACATCTGCAGACCTGGACGCAAGAAATATTTCTGCGACTCCATTTAAATTTGAGGATTGCTTATTCAATATATTGCTATTTATTTTCTGTACAAGTGTGAACAGACAATGCGAATTTACAGATGCTATCACATTTAACATACAGAGCCATAAAGGTAACAGTAATAATGATCCCTTTGCTAGGCCCACAGTATTTGTCTAATCAAAATTATATATATTTTCTGATTGTAATGGCTCGATCAATGAATCCTTTCGCTTATTATGGGAGTGAATTATTTTCTTGTCACATTGTGGGATTACATTCACTAAAGATAATGGTTGCTACTGTTGTGGGGATACAGCAACAGGCTCAATCTCGTTTTCTTCAGTATATATGCCACAGTGTAGCTGGTCATCTTTAACTGCAGCCCAAGACATCTGCTTTGTGGAAAACTTTGCTGTCCAATCGCCTGTGCTGTTAACCACTATGACACCTCCACTTCCATCGACCCGTGTTTTCATGTACTTTAGACCTGCTTCTGCTGCTTCTTCTGTAGACATTCCTGGAGTAGGGGAAAGTTATTTCAGAATTCACAGATATGTACAAATATAAATTATAACACAAAAACTTCTGCCATGTGACTAGATCATGCTTAGACTATGTATAGGCCGTCACATTTAACAAATCTAAATCTTTCACTATTTATGAAAAACAGCAATTCCTAGCTTAACGAGCTCCTGGCCAGGCACGTTTTAACTTTTCAGTTTCAGATGGTTTTATATAGGCAATATAAAAGGATGGACAGGGATGGGGATAAAAGTTTTTGTTCATGCTGTTTTAGGGTTTATTATTTGTGATTTTTGTATAGGTTAGAAAGACACTTTTGTTGATTTCCCCTGTAATTAGGGCTGATATATTACCCTTGGTTATAGAGGAAATACAGCCCAGTGAACTCACAGAGCTGAACCAAGTATGAAAAGACCCAGCAGTATTTGCAGTTATTATTTTAGAGCGCCCTTGGTTCCAGAGCGCTGTACATTCGGGTTACATACATAACATAGGTCAAACAAGTACAAAAGGTGATAAATTAATAACTAACAACTGGAACAGAAGGAGAGAGGTCCCTGCCCGTGAATGCTTAGGCTATGTTCAAATGGCGTAGTTGCGGCGCGTACAGTACGGCCGCAATTACGCTGAGTGATTTGGGAGTCGCACTGATCAGCACGTACTCTCGCGGTGCAGGGGGGCCGGAAGCCCACCGGCCCCATTGACATTCATTACTCACGGCACGTATTCGCCGCAAGTAATTGACATGTCACTTATCTCCCCCCGTGTACAATATGATCGTATTGTACGGCCGGGGAGAGGAGGCGTAATCCATAGTTCTCTATGAGAACTATGGATTACCGTAATTTCGGTGCACATCTCGCTCGTACTAGAGCACAAATACGCCGCAAAATACGCACTGAAATTACCCCGTGTGAACATACCCTTACAGTCTACAGTTACCGAGCCCTGGCATTTATATGACCTCTAGGGCTGGAATGCAAGGATCCTAAAGGTTTCTTATCAATCTTTATATGCACTGCTCATTAAGTACTGTGTATACAACTATTGGGAGTACAGGGATGGTAATAAATTTCCCGTGCCCTCTCACTGGAGAACCTGGTTGCCACTGACAGATGGCTCTCCATCTCTGCAGCTGTGAACTTTGTATGAATGTCCATGCAGAGTTATATTATTATTGCCCAGATGCTTATAGTCAACAGGCAGTGAGTAAGTAGTTAAAATTCTTTCTTTTTGGTAAATTTTAAAAGAGGTTTTACAGGATAAGAAAATATTGCTGCTTTCTTCTCGTAAAAAAAAAAAAAAAAACAAAAAACATACCAGCCCCTGGGTTGTGTTTGATATTTCAAGCTCAGCGCTATTAGGCGACACCCCACACTACCAGTAGACAGATATGGTAGTGTGTTTTTAAGAAATCAGGAACATTTTCTTAACATCTTTAAAACAAATGAATTTAGGAAAGGCAGAATAGGATGTATATTGCGTCCAAGTTGTCAAAAATACCACAAATTTTATTTTTTTTTTATAAGGCTTTATTTTAGAATTTTCCAAATAGACACAAAAAGACAAAAACCAACATTCTCACATGTTCTACAGAGGCATTACAAGTACTTCAAAGTTAGAGAGTATACCACAAATCTTTAGTAGTTTAGTCTCATTTTATAACTTCGTTACCTCACTTTATCTTGACACGATTGTCAAGGTAGGCATAAAAGTGTTTAAAACCTGATTTGTGCTGCAATCTGTAAGAGTATTCTGCTTTATTTGCAGTAACCTCCCCCAGTGTATAGATTTCACAGGATTTAGCAGTTGTCTTACAGTAGAAAGCAGAAGTGATAATTAAATACATATGAGAACAAAGTTCTCCCAGTGGTATTTACTACAATATGATCTATTGCACTGTATATTACTGATGGGTAATAAAACAGATTTACAGTGTCAAGGATAATCACATCCATTATTATTAGTGGACATGAACAAAAACCAATCACAGTATCAAAAGAAACCCCTCCCCCCCAATATAAAAACTGTTCAACTTTATTAAATACATGTTAAAATATACAAATACAGAAATCCCTTTTCACCAACAAATATTACCAAATACAGATATAAGATATTACCTTATATATTAGAGCATATATTGCAAACCAGTATTAAAGATATATTACTCACGATACTCTTATCCTCCACTGGTTCCACAGTAATGACTGTCAATTTGATGAAAAGACAGAAAGATAAGTATGCCCCGAATACAAATATACTTTCCCTTTTCTCAGCCCTGTTAAAGTCCTAGGGAGATCCTAATGTGGTCAATCGCCCTGATGAGGGTGGCCCCAAAAACCTATAGACTGACCCTAAGTTCACCCTAGTATCTTCTCATTTAGGGCCACAGGAAATGGTCCAAAGATAGAACTAAATGAAAATCTCCCGACGTGTTTCCCCTGATACAGGTTAATCAGGGGAGCAGAAGTAGACCAGAAATAGATGAGTTGCGCCATGATGAAAGAGCGCTCTTTCATCATGGCGCAACTCATCTATTTCTGGTCTACCTATGCTCCTCTGATGAACCTGTAATAGGGGAAAGACGTCGGGAGATTTACATTTATTTCTATGGTTGGACCATTTCCTGTGGCCCTAAATGAGGAGATACTAGGGTGAACTTAGGGTCAGTCTATAGTTTTTTGGGGCCACTCATCAGGGCGATGACCCCATTAGGATCTCCCTAGCACTTTAACAGAGATGAGAAAAGGGAAAGTATCTTTATATTAGGGCCATACTTATCTTTCGGTCTTTTCATCAAATTGACAGTCATTACTGTGGAACCAGTGGAGGATAAGAGTATCTTGAGTAATATATCTTTAATACTGGTTTGCAATATATGCTCTAATATATAAGGTAATATCTTATATCTGTATTTGGTAATATTTGTTGGTGAAAAGGGATTTTTGCATTGGTCTATTTTAACAGGTATTTAATAAAGTTAAACAGTTTTATATTGGAGGGTTTTCTTTTGATACTGCGATTGTTTTTTTTCATACCCTTATTCTAATATCTTTATTTTCGGTGATTTGACATGAAAAAAACAAAACAGTCCAAAAATCTAATGAAAAATGTGTGAGAAATGAAACTAAAAAAAAAAAAAAAAAAAAGTTGTTTAAAGCAAAACTTTTTAGAGATAAAATTCAGTTTGCATTAGTACTAATAATTAGCAACTCTTGCCTTAATTTCATACTAAATACGTAAATTAAAATTGGTGCCGATTCCATTCATATTACTTCTCACATAATAGTTACCTTAAAAATTTCAGAGTTGGATTTTTTTTTAAAACTGCTCATGTAGGTAACTATTGCTGTTACATACTAATAATAATCTATTTATATAGCGCCAACATATTCCGCAGCACTTTACAAATTCGAGGGTATACGTACTGACATTACACATTAAAAGTACTTACAGATGAGACACAAGGTGTGAGGGCCCTGCTCGTGAGAGCTTACAATCTATTAGAGTGTATGGGTGAAACAAACGGTGAGAAGTGCCAAGTTTACAATGGTCCAGTCATGTTTAATAAATAGGGGGTGGTTTACATGAAAAATGGATGAACCTGCCACCCAGACTGTACATCTATATACAGATAAGTGCCTGTGAGTGCCCTAGTGAAGGGAGTGACAGATGTGTGTGATAGCAGTTAGGGATCTTGGTAGGCCAGACTGAGAAGATGTGTTCTCAGGGCCCTCTTTTTTTTTTTTCCCTTTAACTGTGTTTTATTTAGACAAATTTCAAAAATACACACAGTCATGAAAATACAGTCTTTTGATAACAATGAGCATAGTAATCGCTATGCAAAATGCGTAAAACATTATACAGCTGTGTCCTGGATACAATAAATCATTAAATCAATAACGATCAGCAATTAGCCTTCTAGGATGTTTCAACCAGGCTTTTTTTCAGCTCTCAGGGCCCTCTTAAAACACTGAGGGTTGTGAGTGTGCCCGATCACCTGCGGTAGCATTTTCCAGAGAACTGGTGTCGCACGTGTGAAATCTTGGAGACGGGCATGGGAGGTTCGGATGATTGACGAGTGTAACCTGATATCAGCAGCAGAGCGGAGAGAGCAGGTCAGGTGGTAGACAGATGAGGGAGGTGATGTAGGGGGGGTGCAGCATTGTGGAGAGCTTTATGGGTGAGTGTGGCGAGTTTATATTGTATCCTGTACTGAATGGGCAACCAGTGTAGTGACTGACACAGGGTAGAGGCATCAGTATGGTGGCTGGAAAGAAAGACAAGCCTGGCTGCTACATTAAGGACATATTAGAGAGGGGAGAGTTTGCAGAGAGGGAGACCGATTAGCAAGGCTTTACAGTAGTCAAGACGAGAAAAAATAAGAGCAACAATGAGAGTTTGAGTTGTTTCCACAGTGAGAAACGGACGGATTCTGGAGATGTTCTTGAGGTGCAGGTGACAGGAGCGGGCAAGGGATCGGATATATGTGGTGAAGGTCATATCAGAATCTAGTATAACCCCCAGACAGCGGGCCTGCTGCCTAGGAGTAATGGTGATACCACATGTCGAGACAAAAATAGCAAGGAGGAGGGAGGGGGGAGGGGGGGGTTTGTTTACTAGATGGCGGAAAGACAAGAAGTTCAGTTTTAGTGAGGTTTAGTTTCAGATGGAGAGAGGACATTATGTCAGACAGTGGACAGACAGTCACTGGTGTTTTGTAGGAGAGTAGGACTGATGTAACGGGAGGAGGTGTATAATTGGATGTCATCAGCTTAGAGATGATACTGGAAGCCAAATCTGCTGATGGTTTGTCCAATCGGGGCTGTGTACAAGGAAAAGAGGAGGGGACCTAGAACTGATCCCTGAGGAACTCCAACATCAAGAGGTAGAGAAGTGGAGGTAGATCCGAAAAAAAGAGACACTGAAGGAGCGATCAGACAGGTATGATGAGAACCAAGAGAGAGTAGTGTCCTGGAGGCTAATGGCACTGAGCATGCTGAGGAGAAGTTGGTGATCAACAGTGTCAAACGCTGCTGAGAGATCCAAGAGAAGCAGCAACGAGTAGTAACCTTGAGATTTTGCTGTTAGGAGGTCATTTGAGACTTTAAAGCAGTTTCCGTGGAGTGTAGGGTGCGGAAACCGCATTGTAGAGGAACGAGAAGAGAGTTAGTAGAGAGATAGCGGATTAGGCGAGAGTAGATCAAGCGTTCCAGGAGTTTAGAGATAAAGGGCAGATTAGAGACTGGTCGATAATTAGCACCTGTTATGGTGCTCTTAAGTGTGCTTGTTGATTCTCTTCTCAGAACGTCCACCAAACGTGTCCAGAAGAAGCAGCTATTTCTATTGAACTGATTCTTACTGGCAGTTCTGTACAATTGCCGAAATCACTCCAATACCCACATACAAAAGGATCTAGGTGGTTACTGGCCGCCTGAGCAAGTGTGACCACTGGCACTAAATGTATTGGTTAAAGTTCCAATATGGAATCAAAAGAACACTATAGGGTGCTATAACAAGCATGTAGTACCATTTAGATAAAATACTTTTTTTTGTTCAGTATTTCAGCTGAAAAAGCGTTATGCTCTGCATTGTGTAACACAGAAAATGGATTTTTAATCATGGGACAACTCCTTTAAGGTAAAGTACCATAAACAGATACATCAATAGGGATTAATATTTATCCAGTAACACAGATATTTAACTGTTCACATCAGCCTCTACAGGAAACAATAAATAAAATAAAAATAGCTAACGGCTTGTGATAAATTGATCCAACAAACAAAAGAATACAGCAGGTTCCTCTTTTTATTCGTAACCACGGTTACATGTAACCGTATAGAAGTGACAACTTACCTTGTTCCATATAATGCAGAATAAGTCTCGCTAGAACCACTTTCATAATGCTTTCACCATGCCCCGTGGTTGACACGGCACCAACATCATTACTGGCGTAGCCTCCAGAACCTGTACGTCATAGGAACAAGAATAAAAGACCGATGTCAAATAAGTGTGCATTATCCATGTTCTTGTAAAGATGACTGTTTTCAGATATACATGTAATAATATTTTTGTATAGACTTATTCTTAATACTATGAGACTGCACATTTTATGCTATAAAAAAAAAATTAAACTTTATGGAATGTCCCAATGAAATTCTGCTCCACCTTTTCTCCTGCCTAAAGTCATAGGAAGTAATGTTGTTTCATTCTTTACCACAACTGTATGCTTAGCAGGGTCCTGCATTTTAAAACATTTTCACACGTTCAATACCAATCATCATAGTAAGCATGAGCAATAAAAGTAAGCAATAGTCAACATATATTTTCAATGCACTTCCAATTTATGATAGTACGCTCACTAACAGCAGGCTGTTAATAAAACATACGTTCAAGTAAATTAGCAAGAATACTACCTCAAAAAAGAGGGAAGTAATTTATTTATTTGCTTTTCTAAGATATGTGTTACACATGAAGACAGAGTAAATCAAGACTAGGCAAAGACATTCATTGTGCAATACACTCAGTATGCATGCTATGTCACTTTACCAGAAAAGAGGAGCCATTACAACACCATTCTGTACATTATGAATCGTAAGCATACATCTTTATCCTACATTGATATGTCTGGTCAAACGGTGACTTCTGCTATAGGTTGAATGCTAAAATAAAGCAATGCAATGATCATCAGTGACTTTTCAGGACACTACAATGACATCTAGTGGTCATGCCATAGACTGTGAACCCTCAGTTAGACATCTTCCATAGAAGAAGGAACTTTCCTTAGCATGCTCTATGCCACTTTTTTCCCTACTCTAAAAGTAAACACACAGGGGTTAATTCAGAAAAAAAAAATCGTTCATTTTTTTTAAAAATACGGGAAAAAACTTTTAAGGGAGGCTTGGTTAGCTACAACTACCCCCGTTCGGGCTTATAGAGGGAGGGGAACCATACACAGAGAGTAGATAGCTGGTTTTACTCCCAAAGGGTTGCTGAATTTTTGGGTTAAAGGATTGTCCTTTCCCCTTTTTTTATTTTTTTGTTTTTTAATACAAACCTCTTTTTAAAAAAAACCTTTTAAAGGGGGTTTGTCTCCCCTAAAAAGGGATTGTTTTTTAATTTTTAAAAAAAAACCTTTTGGAAAAAAACAAGTCATTTCAGAAAAGGTAGGATACTGTTTTTTGGACACATATTTGCATAGATATCCCCTCTTTTTTGGACGGGCACTAAAGGCTCCTCGGGGTTGGGCTATAGCTAAGCCCTGGTTTCTACTGCAGCCTAGTAAGAAACCATTTAAAAAACACCCCTAAATTTCAAATTAAAAACCAAAGGGGGAAAACAATACTGAGGAAAGATAAACCTTTTGCGGTGAAAAACCCCCTTTTAAGCCCCCCGAAAAGAAAAAGGCCCCCTTAAAGGGTTGCCCTGCTTAAAAAAGGAAGAGTTTCCCCCAAAATTTTGGGGAACACAAAATAAAGCCCTTTTTCCCAAAATTATTTGGGCTTTGTTCATTGTTTTTGTTAAAGAGAACATGTTCACAGTTTTTGCCCCCCCGGGCCCTGAGGACAGAACGGGTAGTGTCAGACTTTTGGTTTTTCCCAGGGGGCTGGTCCCTTTTTCTTTTAAGTTTGCTGTAGTTTTCGTGTATTTAATCCCTCAAATCGGGCAGTTTTCAGCCAGAAGAGTCCTTCAAGTGTAATTTTTTTTTTAAACCCCCGGCCAACCCGGGGCTAGCCCCCCCCCACCTCAAACTGAAAAAACCCCTATTACTTTTTGAATAGGTGGGAAACATGTGAAAAAAACCTTCAGTGGGGGGGGGTAGTTTTTTGGGTGGGGGGAGCAAAACACCTACTCATGAAAAAATTTAGGGGTAAAGGGCTCAAAAAACTGCGGGAAATTTACAGAAAAAGGGGGGGCACGGCTGGGAAAAAAGCAGGTCTGGCACTAGCTTGTGCTGCCCCTCGGGCAAGGGGGGCAAAACCTATTTTAAACGGGTTTTCCCTTTAAGGAGTTCCCAAATTTAATTTAAAATCACCCCCCTGGCATTTCAGTTCCCCATTTAAACCGGACCATCTCCCCCCCCCCTGCTGTTTTGGTTTCTATGTGATGGGAAAGTGAGTGAGTCACACACGGGGCACACAGCTCTGTGTTGGCTGGAAATTTAACAAAGCTTGATTTATCTAAAGGGGTAACAGCACAAATTGGGGCCCTTTTTTTGAGGGATCAGAAAAAAAGCTCCTGTAGCGTTTGGAAAACTTTGAGGCTAACAAACAAATTTTGCAGAATAAAAAAAACAAAAGGGTTTTAAAATCACCATGGACCCTGAAAGCAATTTCCCAGTCAGCCCCTAAACCCCAGGAATGACAGAGTTTTCATTCATGAAATCCTAGAAACTCTGTAGGGAGAAAAACCCCCTTTAATGACCAGTTTAAAAGTTTTTTGGCCCTCTTGCATTTTAAAACGTCATAAACTTTATTTTTTCAGGGGGGGGATGCAGTTGTATAAAGCCCACATATTCCCCAAAAAAGGGGAAATCTCGCAAGGGGAAAAAGAGTGATTTTTGATCACCATTTTTTACTTTTTTCCCAAATGGGGCAAACAAACGCTATCATTTTTAATCTGTAAAACAATAAAACGAAACCTTTTTTTAGGGTATAACTCTTAAAACCTCTATACACACTTTTTAAAAACCTGATTTCAAACCTCCCATTTAACCCTTTCTACTTTTTGAAAAAAGGAATGGGGCTCCTTTTCCTGTTATAAAGTCTGGTGGGGCACCCCCATATTAACAGGAAAGCCTTAATATACAGTTTCTAGACAGGGGTTGAGAAATCACTTTTTAAAAATTTGGTTATCCCTTGACCCCCCCAAACATGTTTCCTACCCAAAAACCTGGCTTAAAAAGGGGTTGAGGCCCGGTCCCCAATGTGGTCTAAGTCACTTCCCTTTTTTATCATTTTTAGATACAAAACCCTATTCAGGTGCTCTCCATTTAGCCATCAGAGAACCCAAAAAAACCCCCCACCCCCCCTCTTCCCGCTCTCCTGCACCCCAAAAGGGTAAGCCCCGGCACAACCCCGTTATGGGGGATGGTGAATTTGCCCTGGGGAAATTGGGCGGTTTTTGGGGGGGAACTGGTGGGGGGCGTTAGCAGCACAAATTATGAGTGTGCGGGGCAGGGAGCGGAAGGGGAAGGGGGTTTTTGGATTTTCTGAGGGGCTAAATGGAGACACCGAACAGGATGTGTATTAAATTTTTTTAAAAAAGGGAAGGGAAAGGCTGAACCAAATTAACCGGACCTCTAACCCCTGATAAAGGGCCAGGTTAGCTGGTGAAAAAAATGTGGGCCCCGGGAGGTCGGGCCCTTAACTTTTTTAAATTGTGATTTCTCACCTCTTTCTAGAAGTGTCACCAGCTGGGAACGGGGTCAACAAGGGGCCTTATTTGTTCGGGGGTCCATGAGATTAGGACAAATGCCTAAGTAGGAGGTTGGGAAATCCCTTACGGGGGCTAGAAAATTTTCCCTTATATTTGATAATTTTAAATAAATATATTATAAAATATATTTAAATATATTTATATTTATATATAATTTATACTATAACATAAAATATATATACCCACTTAATATTATTTTAAAACCCCATTTTTATATATATTTTACACACAAAATAAAAAATTTATATTAAAAATATTTTTTCCTTTTTAATAGGTGGTGCCCCAAACCAGACTTTAAAACCCAAAAAAGGGACTTTCCTTCTTTCAAAGTAAAAAGGGGTTTAAAAAGGGGGGGTTTTGAAATCGGGTTTTTTTAAATAGTGTGGTTAAGGTTAAGAATTATACATAATAAAATTACTTTTTAATTGTTTTACAGATAGAAAACTGATAATTTTTAAATTTTGGCCAAAGGCAAAATAGTAAATATGGGGGCAGTTGTAAGGGGGACTTTTTTTATCCCTGGAAAAAGTTTTTTTGGGGGTTAGTTTGACTCTACATTTTAAATTTAAACTGTGTAAGAATTTTACATTTTTTTTTGAACGGGGGACTTTTAAAGGGCGACATGTCTTTGAAACCAAAATTTTAAATCACTATTTAAAAAAAAAACACTTCAGTTTTTCTCACTATCTGAAAATTTAAATCAGAATAAAAAATTTTCCCATTTTAGGTCAAATTTTTATTACCAACATTTTTTTAATATTTGACAAATCCCCCATTTAATTTAGGAATTTTTTTAAAAAAATGTTACACACATTTCCCTTTGTAAATTTTGGGGAAACATTGCCTTAATTTTTGGAAGGTTTTCCAAAATATTTGCCCCCCAAATTATTCAGTTTCTCACAATAGTTGGTAGGAATTTTTGGCCCCCCCTTTTTTCCTGACAAATTCGGGGGTAACTTTTAGGGGGGGGGGGCCCCCCCCCCCCCTGTTTGTAGGTCTTTTTGGGTCGCACCTGCCATTTTTCAGGGTTTGGGCCCCTAAAATTTTTGATTAGAATTGAGATCAGGGCTTTGTGATGGCCACCCAAACATTGACTTTTTCATTTAAAACCCCTTTGTAACCAGTTTGGCATATGCTTCGGGTCATTGTCCATTTTGGGAAAAAACCCCTTCCCCCCCAAGCTTTAATGCCTGGTTTTAGGTCTTGAGGTGTTGCTTTTAATTTTTTTGCCCCATAATCTTCTTTTGGGCCTTAAATTTTGCCATCTATTTCATAAAGTGGCCCCCCGTCCCCCCCTGCAAACAAAACAACCCGCACAACATGATGCTGCCCCTCCCGTGTTTCACAGTTGGGGAAAGGTTTTTTTTTTTTAGGTTCCAAGCTTTTTATTTTTTTTCCCCCAAAGGGAACGTGGTCAATATGGCCAAAACAGCCAATTTTTGTTTCCCTCAACCCCCCAGGGCATTTCTCCAAAAAAATTGGTCCCTTTGGGTTTCCCCGTGTGCATTTGCAAACAAGAAAACTTGGGGTTTTATGTTTTTTTTTGGATTTAAAAGCTTTTCTGGAAAAGTGGCCTTCCCCGCCCCCCTGCAGATAAAAAACTCGTTTTCACTTTGGGGTAATGACAAAAATCTTAGGGAGCTTCCCCACACTTCATAAGGCTTTTGGGGTTTAGTTTCCCCTTGGGGGTTTAAATGGGAATGGGACCCAAAGCTTTTTTCATGTCTGAGAACCCCAGAACCCCTCTTCTTCCCAAAGGGGGGGTTTTAATTTGGTGGAAAATTCCCAAACTTGTTGTACAATAACGAGGCACCTTTAGGAGGGTTTCCCAACTTTTTGGAAGTCCACAATTCTTTTTCTTAATATCTTTACGGGGGGGTTTCTTTAACTCTTTCCCCTGATTTTTTTACCCCAAAAAGAAGCAGGGCTTTTTTTTAGTGTGAATTTTTAAAAACCTCCATAGTTGTGTTCGAACTCAGATGCTGGCCCAAAAATTATCAGAAGGTTCAAAATATGTCATAAACATATGGGCTGGGCCAAAAATTTTTTAAAACCCCTTTCAGCCCGAACCAGTTTTGACCTTCCGGGCAGAGGGCCCCCTTTTTTTAAAAACTGGGCATTTTGTCACTTTATGTGAGAAAAAAAATGAACTTTTTTACCCACAATGCGATTTAAGATTGTTTTCTCATGACCAAACTGTGCTTTAAAGGGGGTTTTTCCAAGGGGTGTGGGCCAACTTCTAAGGAAAACAAATGTAAACAATCCATTTGGGGGGGGTGGGGGGGGGTGGGGGGGAAAAAGAGGGAAAAAAACGGAGCTTTTCAAAAAGGGGTCGTGTGAAATGCCCCACTCAAAAAATCAAACTACAACTTGTGGGGTTTGTATACAAAAGACAAAAAAACTTTCTCCACAAACAGCTTGTATCTGTCATCAGATAAAGAAAAGGGGTCTACTTCATAATCAAAATACAACTAGTGGATTTGGGAAATCAAAAAACATTAAATTTCCCACCTTGGGTTTTTGAAATTTCTGCAGCTTCCCTCTCATCAGATAAGAAGTTTCTCTTTCAGAAAGCCCCGGGCCCGCACCCCGTAAATTTGTATCTAAAAAGAAAGCTTTTTTAAGTAAAAATAAGGGCGGGAAGGCAGCCTTTTTGCTCTCTCCCGGCTTCACTTTTTTTTTAAACCACAATATTAAAAAATTTATTAAAAAACCCCTTTTGGGGGATCCCACCCTCAATAAATTTCATCATGGGAAAAACCCCCCTTTAAAAAATTGTAAGGAAATTTTGTCCTACAAAAAAAATAAGGGAAAAAAAACTTTAAAAAATTTTTGGAAAAAAAAATTTGGGCCCTTTTCAAACATAAAAAAATTTTGGCGTGTAAAAACAGAAACCCTTTTTTCACTCAAAAATAGTTTTAATTTCTTGCATCTACCATATTTTATTAGGTTGGCATAATTTTTTTTTTTTTATATTTCCCCAATGGGCTTTGACAATTAATAAATTTTTTTTCCACATTTTTAAAAAAAATTTGCAAAATAGGGTTTTTTTTTTTTTTTGGGGGGCCCAGTCCAGTTCTGGAAAATGGGGTTTGAGGGGCTTGGGAGGGTTTGATTTTCCCCCCTAAAATAAAACCATCTAAAAAAAAGACCCCCTTAAAATATTTTTAAAAAAATTTATGAAGTTTGTTACCCTTTAGGGTATTTTTCCCGAAATGAAAACCAAAATGGAGGGTAAAAATTTCACTTTTGAGGGGGGGGGGGGGGGGGGCAAAATTTTTTAATTTTTTATCAAATTTTTCACTGGAAACCCGGTAAAATTTTACCAGGTAAATGAAAATCAACATCAATTCCCCAAGAGGTTTTAAAGATTTAGGGAAATTTTTTTAAATTTAAAAAAATTTTAAAAAAATTGTAATATTTCCCTTTTTTGTAATCGTGTAAAAGAACCAGAAAGGATGCATGATGGAACATAGTCTCTCTTTCCTTTTTGGGAGGTAGAAAGCTAAGATCTGACAGTTTCCCCCCTTTATAGGTGACAAAGGCATCCATGACTGAAGACTGCTGGTTTATATTTGACAGGCCTCCTTTTCAGAAAATTTCAGGGAAGGTTTCCCCAAAATTTAAAGGCCCGACAATCTTTTAGTTTTGGGGAAAGGGGTTTTTTATGAAAATCCCTACCCCCAAAGGCTTCTGTTTCCTAACCCGGACGAACCCCTTTAACTTTGGGAAATTCGTTTTTGGGTCGTCTGCAGGCTTTGTTACTGGCATTCCCAAGTGGCTGGAAGAGCAGGGTGGCAACGGTACAACAGGGGTATCGCTAGGCAGTCCTGAAGCATGTGCCCCGAAAAAAAAAGGCCCCCTGCTGCCCCGAACAGGGGATTCCCATCCTCACTAAAGTTTTGTACTTTCATTGGTTTGGGTTTCCCTTTAAAAGGGGCCCAAAGATGCCCAAAGATGCTTTCGGACCAAAGGGTTTCCCCCGCTGGCCCTGACCCGATTTTGTGGGTACTGTTGGGGCTGCCCGTTAAAGGGGGAAGTTCATACGGGGCTGATTTGGCCGTCGTATGCCTTGTCCTAAACCTTTGCCGCAATCTCGGTTTTTCCCCCCGGGTTTGCGGCCGCGGGTTTCTGGGGTGGTGCGGCGCAAGTGGGGGCCGGCTTGCGGCGAGTGTTTGGGCCCCCCATGCAAATTAGTAGGCAGGGGCCCAAAACCGCGCTGCCCGCCGGGCGACACCCACGGCAACACCCTGCATGCCCCCCACGCTGAGGACTCCCCCGTCAAAAAGTGACAGGAGAGTTCCCAAACAAAGAGCGGCCCCAAAGGGCCCCCAACCCCCGGGGTGTGAAAATTAAAACGGTTTCCCAAAGGAAACCCGGTTAAAAAAAAATGGGGCGATTTGGACGTGGTTTTTGGCCGCGGGGGAAAACCCCGTCCCGGGAAACCCGCGGCCATTAAACCCCCGTTTTAAATCAGTCGTGTGGGAAAAAGGGCCTAATTGTGGCGGAGGAAGGGCCCAAACCCCGGGAGTAAAACCCGTGAAACACCCGTTTCCTTAACTTTCTCCTTCTCACTGTAGGTTGTCATACCCCCTTTATCACGGGGGTTAAAAAAGCGGGCCCCCCAAATGTTGGGAAAATACAACTCCCATCATGCATTTAAAAAAATCTACAACGGGGCAAAGATGGTGTTGTGGGTTTCCCCAAAAGTTGGAGGGCCCCAGTTTGGGCACCCCTGCTCTATTTTGTCCCCAAAAACCCTCTGGGGGATTTATAAACTGTAGGGTTTTAAATTTTGAGCTTTGTGGGGTCAGTATTGATATTTTTAATATGCATTATTAAAATGACCAACCAGAGTGACAATTTTATTTTTCAGTTTTGTAATTTCTGTCCCCGAGTGCTGATCTAAAATTAAATAAAAAAAAAATTATATTTACCCCCAGGGGAACCCCCAACCCCCAGAAATTTGGGGGGAATTCGCGGAACGAAGTGTGGTTTTTTTTTGATAAAATGGCGCCCCGCGGCACTTTGGGGTTACCCTGGGGCAAAGAAATCTGGGAGGAAGAAGGACTAGGGCCCGCCCCTGACAGGGGCAGAGATGAAGCGAATCAAGGACCGGCGGGGTTTTGTGACGTCATGGGACTTATATAAAATTCCGGGGGGCGACCTGGGTGGCTCAATTTTCCGCTTTTCCCCTGTTTCCCAGTTGGGAAAGTGCCCGAAAAGGTTGCTTATGATAGCGGGTACTAAAGAACTCATTTTTTATACCCGCGAATTTTTTGGGGGGTTTTTCAACAGCTGGCTTTAGAGACTGCTTTTTCTTACGTTCTAATTTTGATTTTGTGGGGTTTGGAACTTTTTGTTCCCGTGTGCGTCCCAAATGCAGTTGATATACATTTTAATGCTATCTGCTCACCCGGAAAATTGAATATCCAAGGGTTATTTTAAACTGTTCCGGGTTTTTTTTATTTTTAAAAAAAAAAGCGTTTTTTTACAATCCCAAAAACCCCCTTAATTTTTGGTTGTCAAATTTTTTTTGCGCAATTTAAATCCAGGGGGTTAAATTTAAAAGTTTGGGTTTTGCTGTTGTAGTCACCTAAAAGAAACGTTTTACATCCAAAAGGTTAATTAAACCCGGTTTTTTGCTTTTTTATTTAGTTTAAAAATTTCACAAAAGTTTTTAAACGGCAAAATACAAAATAACTTTTTTCTGGCCCCTTTTTTGGGGCGCAATTTATATCCAAAGGGGTTTCCCAAAACTTGGGTTTGTGGGTTCTTTTTTGGGGTCAAAACAGGGTTTGTATTTATTTATATACAGTATCTTCATCAAAACAGTGTCCTGTAAAATTTTTGAACCAAACAGTATGGGCAGACAGAGAGGTGGGGAGGGGCACAAAACCATTCCTTTTGAGGGCCCCCGGGGCTGCACAGCAAGGGGGGTGGGGCCCCTAGCGGGGTCACTCGGTTTTAGGGGCCCAACCCGCCGGTGTCTTTTAGCCCGGGCCCTGTGCTGACCCGCAACCCAAGGGTTTTGGAATTTTGGTTGACTAGGGGCATCCACTTCCTCCCAGATGACATCTGCAAACCCCAGCCATGAGTCCGGTGGGGAAAGTCAGACAAAAAACCCTTAGGGGATTTGGGCCCGGGAGCGGGGTTTAGCGGCCCTCACCCGTCCTCAAAACCCCCCTCTGTTTTCCCCCCCCGGGTTCCTCAGCCAGGGGTTTTACAAAGTGGTTTGGGGGTTTTGCGCCACTATTTTAGCGAGGATTTAACAAAATTTTAGGGGGGCGTCAGCAGCTACTTGAGCAAAAAGAAATGGGGCCCCAAAATCCCTGTTCTTGCAGGTTTGGCCCGGGAAAAGTTGAGATTTGGGGGGGAGGGGAAAAGGGGTTTTTTGTTGGGGGGTCAGTTTCTGCTAAAAAACCCCGGGTGATGAGGACAGCCAGGACGAGGGAAACACAAAATAGATGTTGTAGCCGGGACCGCATTTTGGGGGGCCGGGTGGGGAAAGGGCTTCATCATGGCCCAGGAGAAGGGGGCGTCACCCTTTGGGGGTGGGCAGCGGCGCACCCAAGGCAAGGGGGTTTTTGGGTGGGCCCTTGTTGAGTCAGGGGGGGGTTAGCGGGCCAGTGTGAGGTTGGGGAAAAAGGGGCCCAAGGGGTAAAAAAACCCGCTTTGAGGGCCCCAAAAAAGTAGGGGGAAAAGGGGGTTTTTTTCCAGCGATGCAGCGGGGGTTTGTAGTCATTTCAGTGGGGCGTTGGCGGTAAAAATCAGTACTCGGGGGTTTGGTGGGAGTTCTTTGAAAAAGACCCCGGGGAGCCAAATTGGGGGTTTAAAATTTAGAATCTTTTAGGCAGAAAGGAAGGGGGTTGGGGGCCAGGGAGCAAAAGTTGGCACCACGGCCCCTCCCGTAAAACACTTTCCCAGGGGTCACCACCCAGTGGTGGGGAGAAAGGGTTTTGGCTCGATTTTGGTGGTCCCCCTGCCGCCCCCAGCAACAGAAAGCGCCCAGGGGGCACCCCTTGCCATTGCTGCCAGTCAGGGCTCCCCCACCTTTTGGCAGAGGGAAAGCCGTTTTTTCTTTCCCAATCATCCCCCCGGCCCAAAATGCTCCTGTTTCCCGTACTCATGGCGCCAGCAGTATTTTCAGCGAGGGGCGGATTGAAAAGGAGACAACAGTATGCTTTCCAACCACCCTTAAGGGGGAAAGAAGCTGGCGTTTTTTGTTTCCTGTCAAAGTTTTTTGGTACGGGGTTTTTCCCCCCCTTTTCCAAATGGGGGGACTCTGCACTTTAAGAAAAAACTAATGGTTTGGCGGGCCGAGTGGGGGATTTCCGGGCTAAAATTTTTTTTCCAAAAAGGGCCCGGTACCAGAACTTCTTAAATTGTAGAAAAGAAGGTGGGCCCAGTCCTTGAGTTATAAAGTTTTTTCCCAAGGTGCACGGAGCTTTGGACGTCTGGAGTTTTTAACTGACGGTCGGGGGGCCAAAAGTTCATGCCCTTTTACGGCCCATTTGGGTAAATTTTGCTTCCTGCCCAGGCACCCCAAAACTTGGACAGGAGCGGCGCTTTCTCCTCCAGGGTTGTCAAACTGCGGTCCGGCGCCAATTTTCCCCCTCCCCCAATACCACTACCACCTTTTCAGCCCCCAACAAGTACTGCCCATCATACCAAATGGGGTAGGGCACAGCGGTTTTAAGCTTTTCTACCCCTGTCTTGCCCGGCAAACGAAGTCAAAAACAGGGGGGAACTTCCCCCGCGTCATGCAGCAAAAAAATGATGTGTGGCTTTCCCCCAGGGCCAAACGGGAAAAATCGGAACCAGGGGTTTGACAGACAATGGGAGTTCATGGGGGTCCGCCGCTGCACCCGGGGGGGATGGTCCCTGCGCCCCGCATGGCGCACGTGTTCAAAATTTTGGTTGTGGGGGAAGGGGTTTTGAAGTCTTTTCCCCCCGATCTTTAGAAAATTTGAAAATTTGGGCCAGGAAACTTTTTAAAGCACCCTTTATCCATTCCACAGAACCGGGAAAACCTTCCTCCGGGAGTTTTTTCAGCGGCCCGAACGGCCTCCCCCAAACCCCACTTCCCATATGCGAGGGTTTCCCCCACGTTGGGAAATTTTGGGCCCGCACATGTTGGAAATTGGTATGAACAGAGAAAGGCCCCTTAAGATTTTTTAAAGATCCAGGCGGCCCGGAGTACTCCCCCGTGTATCATTGATGTCAGCCAGTGGCAGCTCATGCGTAAACCCCCTGCGTTTGTTGAGGCCATTTTGAGGAGGCCCCGTTATTTTTCGCGCCTGATACGGGGATGAATAAAGTCATTCCAATGCTTATGTCCCGGAAAAAGATGCTGAAAAAACTGTTGGGCAGGGGATGGAGAGTCTCTCGCGGCCCTGAGTCGGTGGGGGGCTGAAATGGAGGAGGGGGATGACCCTTGGGCAGAAACATTGTCTGGTGAAATGAGGGATTTTTCTACCCAGGTGACAGAGGAGGAGGGAGAGGCTGGAGGAGGAAGTGGAGATGAGGAAGCGAGGCAGATGACCCGCAAGCACCATGGCAGTTACAGTGGGATAGAGGCAGGGAGCCCCCCTTGGGGGTCACTTGTGCGTGGCCCGCAGATATGATTTGCCTGGTAGTGACAGCGAATGTCCCCATCCCGGGAGGAGATGACTTTGGCTCTCACCCTATTGGCCCCCCGCTACGGTCCAAAATGGGAGCCTTTTTCCCCGTGCGAGAGGGAGGAAAACTCAAATACTATGGGAAATTTTTCCCTAGTCCGTTGGCGTGCTATGTGCGGCATGTCCCTTCCCCTGAAGGTTGGGCCGGGGGGTTCTTTCCCGCGCTCACCCTACTACTGCCCCGGCTGCTGGAGGGGGGTGGGGGTGGAAAGGGGGGGGACCGCCCATCCCGCGCAACCTAATTTTTTTTGGAGTGGTGTCCATGATGAGCAGTTTTCCTTTTACCGGCCCCAGTGGGAGGGCAGTCGCCAGCCGCAGCAGCAGGAACCTTTGGAGCCCGAGTTGAACCAGGTTGGGGGCCTTTTAGGAAAAAGCACTCCTCAACCCCCGTTGAAAATTTCCCCCTGGACTATGGGAGCCCCAAATTTGGATGTTGTGGCCGCAAAATTTCCGAGGGTTTTGCAGTGGGGAAACTGTTCCTGCCGGCCAGTAGTGTGGGGGCATCAAAAGTGGGTTTCAGTGCGGCGGGGGACACGTTACCCCCAGGGAATCCGCTTTCCACGGGGGGAAAAGTGGAAAGAAATGACCCTTTTGTCAAGTTGGGAAACAGGCGTGGATTGGGGCCAAAAGGGTTTCCACCAAAACCCCCAAAAAGCCTTAGGGGGTCAGTTTTCATCAGCCTGAGCCTCCCCAAACCCTTTTTAGAAATGAGTCTGGGGTTCCCCAAAATTTCCCGCCTCAGGGCCCCTATTTTGATGCCGGGCCCCCCGCTGATGCCCCAATCTGCTGCCAGTTTCTCCATTCCCCCCCACCACCCTCTTTACCCCGGAATTGGGATTTTCCCCCCACCTCCAACCCCTCTTGTCCCTTGTTTCCATTTTCTTTACCTTTTTGCTTTATTGCTGCCGTAATTTACAAAATGTCATTGTGCCACTCTGTTTGGGGCCCACTCCTGTTTTTTTCCCCTCCCCAAAGTCATTGTTTTCCCCAATGTCTGACCGCATGCTGCTGCTGTGGCGCGCCGTTTAAACCCCCACACACTGTCATTGTGCCCCCTCGTGGCCCGCTCCTGTTTTTGCCCCCTCCAGAATGTCAAATTTTGCCCCTCTATGACCCCATGCTGTGTGGCTGCGACGTTTACCCCATGTTTTTTGCCACCTGAGCCCCCGCTTTTTTTTATTTTTTTCAGTTTTTGGTTTCCCATGACTTTATCAGGCCTTTTTTTTTCCCCCTGAGTTTTTTGGGGCCGTTTTTCCTTTAAGTGCCCAGGGAATTTTATAGTGAAGCGATTTTAAAAGCGGCGGCAGTATATGCGTGTCTTTTCCCAAAACACCAAAAAAATTTTTGAAGACCAAACCAAACTTTCCCTTTCATATTTTAAAATGGCAAGTTCTTTCAGCACCCCCACAAAGGGCTCTAGCAGCCCGGAAAAAGTGTTTTTTAACGTTTTTTCGTGGGAAAAAAATTCGGAACCCAAACCCAAATTTTTTCGGGAAATTCGGCGAAGTGACGAAACGAAATTTTTTAGAAATTTTTGCCCCCTCTCAATTAAAAATAAATCATTATAATAAATAATCTTTTTTTATTGTATATAGAAACTAAGCACACTATGAGGGGAACCTTTTATGGGCATTTTTAAAATGTCCAGGTTTAAGGGGGTCTTCACACAGCCCTTTTTTGCCGGGTTTTGGGGCCCTACTCCCGGGGCGGGATTTGGGCAGTGGGGGGGGGAAAAAGCCCTTTTTTTTTTTTTCGATTTGTCCCCAAGTAATTCGGACGAAACGAATTTTGTCGGAAAAATTTGGCGAAGTCACCGAATGAATTTTTGAGAAAATGCCCATTTACCCCCAGTGCTGATCGGGATTATATAACTGCAGACCCATTTGTCGCGTTGTGGGGGCAGTATTTTTATTAAAAATAAAATTATTAGGGCCCCCAGGGCCCGAAAAGTTGTGGGTTTCCCTTTGTTTCAGGAGGTACATCACATGTTAAACAATTTCACTAAACGGGCAAGCCCGGGAACACAGGGTGTGGAATAAGGTTTAAATCAATTCCAAAACTTAAAAAAAAATTGGGGGGGGTTGAATTTTCCCTTTAAAAAAAGGGTACCCGTTCCAACTTACATCAAAAAATTTAACTAAAGAAAAAAAACCCATGTTTTCTGTGCCCCTTTCCCCCCTTACCCCAGTGCAGGAGAAATGTGTCTTTTCTGATGAACTTTCCGACAAAGGTTTCAAGTAGGAAAGTGGACTCAAAATCTCTCTCTCTGAGATATCTACCTGTCTGTCTTATATCTATATCCATTTATTTTCCCCTTGACCCCCCCACATTTCAGCTCTTTCTTTCTCGCCCCACTTTAGTTTGTTAGGGGGCAATTTGGGGAGTTTGGGGTTTTAAATGTAGTGCACAAGGGTACAGAGTTCTAAAAAGGGTTAAAAATTTGCAGTTAAGGGAAAAAAAAAAGCTCATGTGCTGTGTAAGACAGCAGAGTGTGACAAACCCCCAGTGGTCAAACCCTTTTAAAGGGAGAGAGGTGGTCAATTATCTAGGAAAACCCTTCTGGTAAACCCAATTCAAACTCTAAAATGAAGCAAAATTGAACAGAATGTATAACCCTAAGTCTTTATGCCTAATTTTTTAAAGCTAATCAATGTGGTAGGAAAAAACCCCTTTAAGGACTAAATATCAAACACCAAGGGGGGTTTTTTAAACCAGATGGGGGAGTAAAACTGCATATACTATGATTGCATCACTAGCTTTTTTAAAATTTAATACAATCCAAATAACAAACAATTGGCCGGATCATTAGATATTTTTTGCACAGGAGAAATCCAATTTTGGGCTGGGTTTTCCCTCTGTGTTGAAGGTTCTGTTCGAGCATTATCAAAATTTGTCCAAAATGGAGAAAAAAAAATAAAGATGTTCCGTTAAAACAGAAACCACAAAGGAAACCCAATGATGATATTTCATGTAATGGCTGGCCCCTCCCTTTTTGATGGAGGAAATTGCACTGTGGGGTTTTTCCTTATTGCAAAAATTACTTCTGCTGGAAGGAGTGAAATATATAATTTCCACAAAGCAGCGGGATGAAAAATTGGGAAATGTGGTTTTTGCATTTTTTTCTGAGGGAATTCTTTTAAACCTAAATTTGAGAAAAAAACTCTTAAGTGGGCATTTGCTTGAGACATACTTTAAATTGCGTCCTTAGGACATGTACCTATGGAAAACTACATGGTGTAATACATGAATGGGGAAATGTTCAAATTTCTGCTATGTATTTTATTTTGTTCTTGATAAGAATTTTGGTGCGTTAGGATGTAGATTTTCCCATTCTAGGGCTTCCCCGCACCATATCTCCTTAATTTCACTTTTTAATTTGAGAAGTTGTCCCACAAAAAACAAGCCTTCATATGACTACGTGAATGAAAAATAATAATGTTATGGTTCTCAGGAGGAAAAAACAAATGTCATGCTAACAATGTGAAGGAGTTAAATAATGTATTCACCCTTAATTTGATTTAAGAAGTGGAGTAAGTAACCCTTTAAAAAGCCTTACTTAGTATGTTCTTATATAAGGGTATGCCAACAGCCCCCCCTTTTATTTGTCATTCACCCTTTTTTGCACAGGCCCGTTCCCTTGACTTCAAAAGCAACAAAACCCACCGTTCCCAAACCCTTCAATAAAGAAAAATCCAATCGTCAGGGTAATTATAGTAAAGAAAGTAAATTTAAATACAAAGTTGAAATTTTTGTAAAAGACTCAATTTTTTTTTAAGAAAATCTGAAATTTCCCAAAGAAAAAAAGAAAATGACCATTCCCCTGCTGGTCAAAATTTTTTAGCTTTTTTTTTCCAAACCCCACCTTCCAACGCTTAACTTTTTCCCTTACTTGAATTGAGGGGGTTTGTTTTTTTTCAGGACAAGATGCAATTTTAAAGGGCCTTGATCTACCTTTAATGTACTGGAAAACCCCCCAAAAAATTTAAGGGATAAATGTGAAAAAAACCCCCCCTAAAATTTCCCGTTATCTTTCCGTTAAATGTTGTGTTATTTGACTTTTTCGAGCGGTATGTTCCAGTGATACTAAAATTTTTTTTTACATTTTTGTCTTTAAAAACAAACATTCACGCTCTTCAACTTTTTCGCTGGAGCCCTGTTTTGAAACCCAAATTTGTTTTAGGTTTTTTTTCCACACGGTCCAAAAAAAAGTTTTTTTGAAATTTTAATTACTTTTATTCCATTTTTTTGGGGGAAATTTGAAATGATAAAAAAAAAAAAATTGTTTTTGGAATTTTTTTTCTTTTGGGGCTTAGTGTGGGTAAATTTGTTTTTTTCAATAGATCAATTTTTCAAGTTATGTTTTAAAATAGCAAGGAGGGGGAGGGTTTTTTTGGGAATTGTAATAAAAATGAATTCTTTTTTACTCACATTTTATGTTCAAAAAATTTAAGAATTTTTGGTTTTTTTTTTTAAATTTTTATAATTTTTTAATATTTTTTTTTTAAAAATTCTAAGTCCTCCTTTCATTTGGCCACTAAACCCAATTTTATCTGACACTTTTGTTCTGTACAGAAAGATTTCAGTTGTCTGTCGTTATCAGCACAAGGGGTCGAACTGAAAAGAGACACCAGTGTGAATAGGTAACACAAGATACATCAGTCACAAGAGGAGTTAGTCACCATTCACCCTTTCACCTGCAATTAACAGCTGACAACAACTGCCTATAAAGCAGATTCAGCGAGTGAGCCGGCTCTATAGCTCCTTACTGGCATGAGGACGTACGTTTACGTCAAATGTTGGTAAAGGGAACCTGTCAAAAACCTTATGCTGCCCTAAAATATACATGTGATTCAAACTGAACAGTTAACTTTTAGGTTTTTCCCCATTCCACCCATATAGAATTTTATGGGGGTTTCCCAGTACATTATAGAATAGGTCAATGGAGACCATTAAATAGTACACCCTGTCCCTCAAAAACAAGCCCTATGTAGATTGTAAAAGTTTAAAAAAAAAAGAAAAAAAAAAAAAAAAAAAAAAGATTATGGCTCTTGAAAGGCACATGGGGTAAAAAATAAACGTGCCGAAAAAAATAGGCTGCAGCAGAAAGGGGTTAAAGAAAAGCTACAAATAACATAAGGGACACTGTAAGAAGTGAGCCATGATCAGGGCTGAAAATTATAAACTAGCAATGCATTTTAACTCTGCCTGGACAAACTTCATGCACACAAAACAAATCATTTAACATCCCAAATCCCATTTAATTTTCTTCTCGTACATTAATGCTAAATTGTATACATTAAAAAAAAAATTCACTAAGTAGGATATTTTGCAGGACATGCAAAATCATAAACAGACAATCTATTTTAGCACTTTTAGTAAGAAGAAAATCCCTAGGCACAGCTCTTCTTTCCGTGGGAAGAATGGTGATAACATGGGAAACACTTGCAGAATTAAATAATATATGGTTAAGCTATTAGGAAAAAAAAAAAAAAAAAAACCC
>JAODAL010051172.1:0-26866 GCA_025379985.1 Phyllomedusa bahiana
CCCGCTTCATTTTTTGGTCAGTTTTTCCCCCCTAAGTGCCCTGGAATTTTTTAGAGTGGGGATTCTAAGAGCGATGTCAGTCACGTGCATGTCATACTAAAACACAGCATTGTATGAAGACCAAACCAAGCTCCCTCTGCATATTTGAGCATTTCACACTGTTCTACAGCACCCTACAGGCTCTCTGCAGCCAGCAAATAGCTGTTTTTTAACGCAATTTGTTGCAAATTTATTCGGGTTGAAACTAATTTTGTCGGAAAATTCGGCAAACTCAGCGAATCGAATTTTTGAGAAATTCGCCCATCTCTAATGATAACCATTCCATTATTATGAACAAATGTAGTATTTTACTTTTAGAATAAGCTTGTTTGAATCAGGTAGCATGCACTTCTGTCAAGATGATTAAATCAGGTGTGGAAATTATCTTTGTTCCACTCCTTTATCCAATTAAATGTCTCCTCCGAATTATATTTTTATTATTATTACAGCTGTCGACAGCCGGAGCTCGAGGGATACGACCCCCACCTCCGTCTGGGACATAAATCTGCTTTATTAACAGGAAGTAACAGTTTGATATCTTCCACGTATTAAGAATCCCATGATCATTCTACCATTAGCTAATTGGCTATTGCTGAAACCTCATAGTCTCCTGTATCTACATAAGGTTGCTAGGCATTAGTTGATAAGAGACATTCCGAGAGAGAGAAATTTCTTTGGTTTCTCGATAAACTTCTCGCTGCAGCAGACAGTGTATCAGTTGCAAGTAAAGCAGTGTGAAAGATATCTGATACTTCGATAAGGATGTGTAGCAGTAAAAGCAGTTTAAACAAACTATCTGATGAGCTTAATAAGAATGTAATGATGAAACAGACTTTGATGTTTTTTACTTAAATTACCAACTTGACAGTCCCCCCTAAAACATCACAATCTGCTCTAATGCTCCCCCCAAGAGCGTGAATGATTATTGATGCTCTTCCCTAAACTGAGCAAGAATGGGTAAAAGTCACTCTCCTTAGACAGCAGGGTGAACAGGTGGAGCGGGTGTTGAACCCACTGAACCACTGTCAGGCTTGCTCCAAGGGGTGTAACCAAGCAACCGCCGGCCTCTTCACAGAGCCTTTGATGGTAAGGATGACTGTTGACCAACGACCACCAGGTGCCACCTCAGAGCAGTCCCCGGCAGAGGCATCAATGGATTGTTTACAATCTCATAACCCTCAATGATTCTGGAAAGTCATGATGGAGGTGGCGCTTAATTGTTCAGCTATACCTTGTAAGGCATCTCGGGTGTAATTATCAAACCTCGGTTGATTATAATAGATGTAATTTACCCAGTCCATACTTTTGTTGATTGTTATTTGGGGCGTAAGTGATTCAAACCCTGCTTTGACCTGATCCCTAGCTCTGAATTCATCAGGCATCCCCTTTGGCTGTTCCTCTTGCATTTTTACACTCATCCAGACTAGACAAACATATGAAAGGATAAGGGGAAAGTTCATAATGACTTATTGGTAGCAGTCACTTTCTTGCAGTGTGAAGCATGCACCCAGGTGGGTCTTCCTTCAAGTTTCATTGAGGTTGGGGACACCAGGAGTACTTGGTATGGTCCTTCAAATCTGGGCTCCAGAGAATCTCTGATGTGTTTCTGCACCCACACAAAGTCACCAGGTTGTAGCTTTGATCAGAGTCTGGATCTGGAATGGAGGAGAACACTATGGCATGGATTAGTTTCAATTCATTACACAGATTTCTAACATATTTTACAAGGCTTTCATTCCCTGCACTCAACTGCTGTGGATGGTACCTCCCTAATCTGGGCGGGCCTGAAAATACTATCTCATAAGGAGTGAGACCAGTGGGGTTGCCTAGGGTTGTTTCTGACAGAATAGAGTGCAATGGGTAGGATCTCAGGCCAGGGAAAAGATGTTTCTTAGCTAGCTTTCAGAATCTTGTTCTTCAGAGTGGCGTTCATTCTTTCCACTTTTCCACTTGATTCGGTATGGAACGGAGTGTGCAGACGGAGGTCAGCTAGTTTCCAAATGTCTCTGGTTACTTCTGCAGTGAAGGCAGGTCCTTGGTTAGATTTAATAACCTCAGGGATCGATCCCAAATCTGCATACCAATTCAGTCAATAGTTTCTTCACGGTGGTTCTGACAGTCATGTTGGTAACTGGGTAGGCTTCAGGCCATCCTGAGAACATATCCACCACTACTAGAACATACTTGTACTTTCCACTCTTGGGTAATTCAATGTGTTCAATCTGGATCTGCTGGAGAGGATAAAGTGGTTTAGCCAAATGCTTCCTTGGTGTTGGCATCAGTCCTCCTGGGTTACAAATGTTGCATATTTCACAACTTCTAGCATAGCTAATGTAATAAAGATACCGGGTTCTAGGTATATTTTGTTGATTGAAGAAATCATCTGGTTAGTTACTCTATGGGTAGTACCATGAGCCCATTGTACTACAGCTAGATATAATGCCCTTGGTAAACAAAGTCTATTGTCTTTCCTCTAGAATCCATCTTGGTGTATCTCTGCTGCCAATTCCTCCCAACTTTTCCTTTCCTTCGGGCTTATTCGAGTTTGAAATTGTCTCAACACGTTAACACCTGGATTCAATGCATCTTGTCCTTGGTTTTTCTCTTCTTCTTCCTCTCTATTCTTTCCTTCTTTCTTCTCGCCTTCTCCTTCTTTCTTCTCGCCGTCTCCTTCTTTCTTCTCGCCTTCCCTTCTTTATTCTCGGCGTGTGCTTCTTTCTTCTCGCCGTCTCCTTCTTTCTTATCGCCGTAGCCTTCTTTCTTCTCGCCTTCTCCTTCTTCCTTCTCGCCTTCTCCTTCTTCCTTCTCGCCTTCTCCTTCTTCCTTCTCGCCTTCTCCTTCTTCCTTCTCGCCTTCTCCTTCTTCATCTCTGCTCTGGTTAGCACATATACAGCCACTCCTGCTTCCTCTCGAATCTCTGAGAAGAGAGCTGCAGCCTTTGTAGCCAAGTCTGCTCTGTAGGGGCCTTCTACTTCCACTGTCTCTATTCTTCCATGGGCTTTAGTCTTCAAGACGGCCACTTGAGCTGGCAATTGGAGAGCGTGCATCAGACTTGAATGGCTTCTTGATGGGCGTTCCACTAGCTGCCTGGAAACCTCGCAGGGCCCACTTCAGGCCAAAGTCATGGGCTACTCTGTACACGTAGACTGAGTCGGTATATATGTTCACGGCGTTCCCTTCGGCGAGCTTACAAGCTTCAGTTACAGCCCAGAGTTCACCTTCTTGGGCTGACATTCTCGAAGGTAAAGATTCAGCCTTCACGATCTCTTGCAAGGTAACCACAGAAAATCCTGTATGGAATCGTCCTCGATCATCCACATATCTGGATCCATCTGTGAAGAAGACATAGTCTGGGTTCTCCAACTTGGATGTAGAGACAGTAGGAAGATGGGAGGTTTCAGCTTTCATTTGTTCAAGACAGTCATGAAGAGGTTCCTCTGCGGCAGTCTGGTCTTCATCTGTGGTAGACTGATCTTCATCTTCCCCCCTTGAGAGAGGAAGCAGAGTGGCTGGGTTGAGAGTAGTACATCTCTTCAAAGTGACATTCTCAGGCATCAGTAATGAGAATTGTATAAGGAGATGGCACTGTTTACTGATATGAGGTTGCTGCAACTGTTTCAGGATCCCTTGCAGATCATAAGGAGCCAAAATATTGACTGGATGGCCTAAAATGATGTCTTGAATTTTTTCAAGAAGAACTTGTGCAGCAATGACAGCTCTGAGGCAAGTAGGGGCAGTCCGTGCAATAGGATCTAACTTGCAAGAATAGTATCCCAGAGGTCTCATACGCTTTCTATGTTTCTGTGCAAAGACTCTAGAAGCGTCGCCATAGTCTTCAGATAGGAAGAAGTTGAAAGGCTGTGAGTAGTCCGGCATTTCCAGAGCCGGAGGTTGTAGGATATGTTTTTTTAGGGTTTGAAAACAGTCCTGTGTCGCAATGGGACACTGAAGAATGCATTGCAGAAACCATAGACTGTGAAGTAGGTGGCTGAAGAAGGCACTTGGTTGAAAAGGATATGAGCGTTGTGTCTAAGTTCAGGATGGGTGGCCTGATGTGGAGAAAAGTGCAGGAACAGCTTGAAGAGCGCAAGTGACTTCATGTGGAATAGGAGTGTCAAAATCCAAGTACATTCCATAAGAATCATATATGATAGTAGCATTCATCTTCCGTAAAAGGTCGGCCCCGAGGAGATTAGTTGGGCAAGAGGGAGAGACAAGTAGTCTGGACAGCAGTCGGCATTGTCCATCTGTTACAGGATTGGTTAAGTGAGTCTGGGTTGGTCATCCATCCATTCCAACGCATGAAATGTAATCAGGAGAAAGTATGACGTCCGGTGCAATGTCAGAAGTTTTCAGAACCGATCTGGCTGCACCAGTGTCTACAAGGAAAGGAAGTTGGTGGCCATTAATTTGAAGATTGACGGTCAACACGGGTACAGAATGACTAAAAGTGGTGTTCTCTGAAGCGTTAGACATAGGTTTGCTGGAATCCTATGGATGAGGATGATAGGAGGTATTTTGAGGCTGGAAAGGTGAATAAGACGCATCTTGAGGATATGCTTGTTGGTACTGACTATGGTTAAGATTGGTAAATTGAGGTCCAATGAATGGATTATTATTGTAGGACTGAGGTCTGCGTTGTGTTTGTTGATTGAATCTTGATTATTGTTGAGCGATTTTTATCGACAAAGTTGAAATCGGCAAGGTTTTTATGGTGATCGAAATTTTCAGATCATGCGATAATTTATGTTAAAATCTGTGCATCATCTATTAAGATAATCTCCAAAAAATTGGGAATCTCGCAAGAGAACAAAGAGTGACTTTTGATCACTATATTTACTATTTTGCCATAGGCAAACTTAAACTCTATCAGTTCTCTATCTGTTAAACACTAAAACGTAACTTTTATTATATCTAACTCTTAACCTCTATACACACTATTTAAAAACCTGATCTCTAACCTCATCATTTAACCCTTTTTGCTTCTGAAAGAGGGAATAACTCCCTTTCTATTAAGTCTGGTGGGAATTGATAAAGATGGCAGTGTGCTGTGTAATGTGACACCTAGTCTGCTTAATTCATTCTTGGTGAGCCACGCAGTTGCAATAATATGAGAGAAGTAAGACGGAAGTCCATCACAGTCAGGGCTGAGTGTCTGTTGGTGCAGTGCATTTGGCACGGGCAGTACGGTTAAAATGGGCGCAAGCCCGTTATGGAGATGGCGAATTTGACTGAAGGTTGTTGGCTCATGAGAGCATGGTGGCAGCTTTAGCAGGACATGTTATGAGTGTGCGCGCGCGCGGAAGGGGGAGTGGGCTTTATGTGGATTCTCTGATGGCTAATTGGTGAGCACCTGAACGGGGTGTTTACCTAACATGATATAAAAGGAAGTGAGCTCAGACCACATGTGATCGGACCTCTAAGCCTTGATAAAGCCAGGTTAGTTGGCGAAACATGTCGGCGAGGTCAGATATGACGTTTTAAATTGTGATCTCTCACCTCTGTCTATAAGTGTCACCTGCTGCAGACGGTGTCACAAGGGGGCCTTATTTGTTCTGTGTCTATGAGATTAGGGACGACTGCCCAAGTAGTTGGCTGGGGATCCCTTACTGAAGCTAGTACTTTGCTGTAGATATAAGGCTCCCCTATAAGTAGGTGGGGTTCCACCAGACTTGATAATAGAAAGGGAGTTATTCCCTCTTTCAGAAGCAAAAAGGGTTAAATGATGAGGTTAGAGATCAGGTTTTTAAATAGTGTGTATAGAGGTTAAAAGTTAGATATAATAAAAGTTACGTTTTAGTGTTTAACAGATAGAGAACTGATAGAGTTTAAGTTTGCCTATGGCAAAATAGTAAATATAGTCATCTATTAAGATGGCGCCATTTTCGGCGCTTCCTGTCATTTTGGAGGCCAGCAAATCAGCTTACAGAATAGAGCAGGGTGAGATGTGTGTGCGACGTCATACGGGGATTTTAAAGGTTTGCGTTTTGCTGGAAAAATCCAATGACCTGTTTTAAAAATAGAAAACCCTTTCCTGTTCACCTTAGTGTCTCTCGCGTCTCAAGAATAGGACTGCGCTCTGCCTGTGGCCAAACAGCTCAGCGAAATTAGTCTATTTCTCACAGGAAACCTCAAATATTAGCTGTGACCTTTCAATTTAGTTGAAAAAAAATTTTAAAAAGATTTTATGTAGTTACTAGAAAATTTTTAAAGCGCACTACTGCTGAAAAGAAAAGGGTAGAGGGGGGGGGGGGGGGCGCGGGGGGGAACACAGACAACCTATCTAAAAGAAAACTGGATAAATTTTTCCAAAACTTAGGTAGACATTTACACGGGCCCAATATCTTTATTATTACAGATTGCTATTAAATATTCCTGATATTGGGGCGCCTAACTTATATTGGGGACACATATTTTTAGTAACTGCAGGTCTCTTTGTTCGTGCAAAACTCCCTTTTATTATCATATACATTCAGATAGGTGTCATTTTTTGATTTTCCATTCCCCCTGTGTTGATATATCCCACCTGCAGTTAAATTACAATCCGCAATTTGAAGTCAGCACAGGGTTTTTTGTTTCCAAAAAAATACCGTGTATCATAAAGAAAACTAACAGATATGATTATTGACTTTTTGCGCACCCACTTTGTTCATGACCAGCATCCCCGTAAATCTTAAAACGCAATTCTAAGTCACCACAGGTGAATTGAAAGGGGCAAAAAAAAACGTGATTATACGAAAAACATAAAACATACGTGTTTTTGACTTTTGCGCACCCGCTTTTTTCATTGCCAGCACCCCCTAAATCTTAAAAAGCAATTTTAAAAGTCACCACGGGGGAATTGAAAGTGCAAAAAAAAACCGTGTTTTTATACGAAAACATAACACTCTGTTTTTTGACTTTTGCGCACCCAGCTTTTTCATTGACCCCAGCATCCACGTAAATCTTAAAACAGCAATTCTATAGTCCCCCACGGTGAATTTGAAAGGTGAAAAAAAATACCGTGTATTAAAACGAAAACAAACACTACGTGTTTTTTTTCACTTTTGCGACCCCCGCTTTGTTCTTTTCCAGCATCCACTAAATCTTAAACAGCAAATTTTAAAACACCACGGTGAATTGAAAGGTCAAAAAATAAAAACCCTTATTTTTCGAAAAAAATCGTTTTGGTTTTTGGGGGCTTTGCGCAAAAGCTTTTTTCATTAAGAAAACCCAAAACAAAAAAGCAAAATTTATTCCCACCACAGTTTTAATGAAAAGGGGGCAAAAAATATGTGTTTTTTTCGAAAACAAAAACGATCGTGTTTTTACTTTTGCGCCCCAGCTTTGTTTATTTACGCAGCAAACCACTTAAATCTTAAAACACAGTTTTATATCACCAAGTTTAATTTTAAAAGGTGCAAAAAATACCGGGTTTTTTAAAACGAAAACTATAACACATAGAACGTGTTTTTTCACATTGCGCACCCAGCTTTGTTCATTACGCAGCATCCACGTAAATCTATACCAGCAATTACTAATAGTCACCTAACAGTTAGAATTGAAAGCGTGGCAAAAAATAAATACCGAGTGTATTATAACGAAAACATAACAGACACGTTTTTTTTTTAACTTTTGCGCCACGACCACAGCATTGTTCATTACCGCCGCCTCCACTGTGCAAATCTTAAAACAGCATTCAATAGTGACACCTAACAGGTGAATGAATAGGTGCAAAAAAAACCGTGTATTATACGAAACCATAACTATACGTGTTTTTTTTTTGACTTTTTTTGCACACTCCAGCTTTGTTCATTTCACGCGCATCCACTAAATCTTAAATCAAAACAGCATTCTATAAGTCAACCACAGGTTAATTGAAAGGTGCAAAATAAACCGTGTAGTGTAATACGAAAACATAACCACATAACTGTTTTTTTTGTGTGACTTTTTTTGCGCCACACCCAGCTTTTGGTTCATTGACGCAGCAATTTCCGACTCAATTCTTAAAACAAAATCATATTCGTATAGTTCACCACAGGTGAATTGAAAAGGTAGCAAAAATTACATGTATATACTAAACATAACATATACTTTCTTTGACTTTTATGCCACCCACTTTTTTCCATTGACGCAGCATCCACGTAAATCTTAAAGCAGCAATTCTATAGTCACCACAGGTAAAATTGAGAAGTGTGGCAAAAATAACCGTTTAATTATACGGAAAACATAACAGATACGTGTTTTTTATTGTGCGCACCCAGCTTTGTTCATTGACCGCAGCATCCGCCACTAAAATCTTAAAAACAGGAAATTCTATTAGTCACCACAGGTGATTTGAAAAAAGTCAAAATAACCGTGTATTATACGAAACTAAACCACATACATGTTTTTTTTCACTTTTTGCCGCACGCCCAGCTTCTTTGTTCATTGACGCAGCAAACCACCGTAAATCTTTTAAACTGCAATTCTATAATCACCACAGGTTAAATTGAAGGTGCAAAAATACCGTGTATTAATACGAAACATAACACATACGTGTTTTTTCTGACTTTTGCGCACACCAGCTTTGTTCATATGACGCAGTCAATCCCCACGTAACATCTTAAAAACCAATGGCAATCTAATAGTCACCACAGGTAATTGAAAGGTTCAAAGTAAATACCGTTTATTAATACGACATACATTAAAAAACAGATACGTGTTTTTTTGACTTTTTTGCGCACCCAGCAATATTGTCATGTGACGCAGCATCCACTAAAATCTAAAAAACAGCAATTCTATAGTCACCGACCACAGGTGAATTGAAAGGTTGCAAAAATACCGTGTAATTAAAACGAAAACATAACAGATACTTATTTTTTTGACTTTTGCGCACCCACCTTATTCATGGACAGCAGCATCCGTCATGTTAAATCAAAAAAACAGCAATTCTATAGTCACCCAAGTGAATTGAAAGTGCAAAAAATAAAAATACCCTGTGTATTAATAATCGAAAACATAACAGATACGTTGTTTTTTTGAGACTTTTTTTGCGCACTCCTGCTTTGTTCATTTGACGCAGCATCCACTAAATCTTACAAAATACAGCAATTTCAAAGTTCACCACAGTAATTGAGAGTGCAAAAAATACCCGTTATTATACTAAAACATAACAGATAGCGTAGTTTTGTTGACTTTTTGCGCACCCAGCTTTTGGTTCATTAGAGACGCAAGCATCCACGTAAATCTTAAAAACAGCAAGTTTTCTATATATCACCACAGTGAATTTGAAGTGCAAAAATACCGTTTAATATATATACGAAAAACATAACAGATACGTGTATTTTTTTACTTTTGCGCACCCACATGTCCATTGACGCATGCATCCCACAGTAAAACTTAAACAGTCACTTCTATAGTCCACACAGTGAATTAAAGTGCAAAAAATACGTGTATTATATGAAAACATAACAGATACGTTGTTTTTTTGAACGTTATGCTGAACCCAGATTTGTGTTCATTTGACTCGCACAGCAATCCCCCACACCGTAAATCTTAAAAACGACAATTCTATAGTCACCACAGGATATTTGAAAAGGTGCAAAAAAATACCGTGTAATTATACAAAATCAATAACAGATATACCGAGTTTTTTGACTTTTTGCGCCGCTCCAAGCTTTGTTCATTGGACGCAGCATCCCACGTAAATCTTAAAACAATCGCATTTCTAATAGTCATCCATGCAGGTTGAAATTTGAAAAGGTTGCAATAAATACCGTGTATTTATACCGAAAAACAAATTACACATGACATGTTTTTTTTCACTTTTGCGCACCCAGCTTTGTTCATTGACGCAGCGCAGTCCTACGTAAGATCTTGACAAAACAGCAATTCTATAATTCACCACAGGTAAACATTGAAAGGTGCAAATAATAAACCGTGTATTATACGAAAACATAACACAGAAACGTGTTTTTTTGACTTATGACGCACACCAGCCTTTGGTTCATTGACGCAGCATCCCACGTAATCTTAAAACAGCAAATTCTATAGTCACCACAGTGGAATGAAAAGGTCAAAAAATACACGTGTATTATACGAAAAACCTAACATATACGTGTTTTTTTATGACGCTTTTTGCCGCAACCCAGCTATTGTTTATGTTTCCATGAGCAGCATCCTCAAGAGAAGAATCTATAAAACAAGCAATCTATAGTCACCACAGTGAATTGAAAGGAGCAAAAAATAACCGTGGTATTATACAAAACATAACAGATAGACGTGTTTTATTGACTTTTTGAGCGCACCTCACTTTGTGTCATTGACCGCAGCATCCAATGTAAATCTTAAATACAGCAATTCATATAGTCACCACAGGTGAACATTGAGAAAGGTGCAAAAAAATAAAACGTGTGGTATTATACAAAACATAAACAGATAACTGTTTTTTTTTTTTGACTTTTGTGCGCCTACTCCCAGCTTTGTCATTGAACACAGCATCCACGTAAATCTTGTAAAACAGCAATTCTTATAGACACCAGACAGTGATTTGAGGAGAAGGTGCAAAAAATTACCGTGTATTATAACGAAAAAATAACAGATAACGTGTTTTTTTGAACTTTTTTGCAGCACCCAGCATTGTTCATTGACGTCAGCATCCACCTGAAATCTTAAAACAGCAATACTGATAGTCCACCACAGGTGAATTTGAAAGGTGCACAAAAATTACCGTGAAATGTTATATGAAAAACATAACAGATACCGTGTTTTTTTTGAACTTTTTTGTTTTGCGCACCCTGCTTTGTTTCAATGTACGCATGCATCTCCACGTAAATCTAAACAGCAATTCTATAGGTCCACCACATTGGAATGTAAAAAGGTGCAAAAAATTACCAGTGTGATACTAAACATAACAGATACGTGTTTTTTTGACCTATTGCGCACCCAGCTTTGTTCATTTTGACGCAGCAGTCCACTAAATCTTAAAACCAGCAATTTCTATAGTCCACCACAGGTGAATTCAAAGGTGCAAAAATAAAACCATGTGTATTATAGTACGAAAACATTAACAGATACGTGTTTTTGAACTTTTTGCCTGAACCCAGCATTTGTTCATTGACGCAGCATCCACGTAAATCTTAAAACATCAATTCTAAAGTCAACCACAGGTGAAATTGAGAGGTGCAAAAATACAACACGGTCATTATACGAAAACAGAACAGATACGTGTATTTTTATTTTGACTTTTGCCGCACCCCAGCATTGTTCATTGACACAGCATCCACGTAAAATCACTTAAACAAGCAATTCTATAGTCACCACAGGTGAAAATGAGAGGTGCAAAAAAAACCTGAGATTATACGAGAAACATAACATAGATAACGGTGAGTTTTTTGCTTTTGCGCCGACCCAGCTTTGTTCTTGACGCAGCATCTAACGTAAATCTTAAAACACAGCAATATTCTATATTGCTCACCACAGGTGAATTGAAAGGTGTCAAAAAATACCGTGTAATCTATACGAAAACATAAACAGTAAGAATACGTGTTGAGTTTTACTTTGCCGACACCCCTCATTGATTCAATGAGCAGCCAGCATCCACGTATAACTCTATAGAAACAGCAATTCTATAGTCACACACAGGTGGAATTGAAAGGTGAAAAAAGATACCAGTTATTATATAAACATAACAGATACGTGATTTATTGACTTTTTGCGCACCCGCTTTGTTCATTTGACGCATGCATCCACCACGTAAATCAAACAGCAATTTCTATATCCTACCACAGAGGTGAATTGGAAAGGTGCAAAAAATACCGTTATAATACGAAAACATAACGAGATTACGTGTTTTTTTGCTATGTTGCGCACTCATCTATGGTTCATTTGACGCAGCATCCACGAATCTAAACAGCAATTTCTTATAGTCACCACCAGTAATGTCAAAGGTGTGCAAAAATACCGTTTGTATATACAAAACAAAACAGATACGTTGTTTTTATTGTGACGTTTGGCGCGCACCCAAGCTTTGTTCATGAACGCAATCAGCATCCACGTAAATCTTAAAACGAGCAATTCTATAGTGTCACCACAGTGAAATGAGAGTGCTAAAATTAGCCGTGTATTATACGAACTACAATAACAATATACGAGTTTTTATTTTGACTGTCATTTGCAGGCCCCAGCCTATGTTCATTGACAGCATCATCCACGTAAATCTTAAAACAGCAATTTTCATAAGACCACCACAGGTAATTGAAAGGTGCAAAAATACCGTGTATTATACGAAAACATAACACAAAACGTGTTTTTTTAGAGACTTTTGCGCACCCACTATGTTCATTGACGAAGCAATCATTCCTCCAACGTAAATCTAAAACAGCATTTCTATAGTCACCACGGTAATTTAGAAGTTGCAAAAAAGTACGTTATTATACGAAAAACATAACCAGATACGTGATTTTTTGACTGTTGCCGCAACCCATCATTGGTGTCAAGTGACCGCAGCATCCAACGTCAAAACTTAAAAACAGCATCATCTATAGTCACCACAGTGATTGAAAGGTGCAATAAATACCCGTGTAATTATATGAAAACATAACCGATAATGTTTTTTGACTTGCGCACCCAGCTTTTGTTCATTGACACAGCATCCAATCCACGTAAATCTTAAAAAAGCAATTTCTATAGTCACCACAAGGTGAATTTGAAAGGTGCAAAAAAATACCGTGTATTATACGAAAACATGAACCAATACGATGTTTTTTGCAACTGTTTTTTGTTGCCTCCGAGCCCCAATATGTTGATGAGACACCTTGCCAGTTAAATTTGAATTTTTTTTCCCACAGCAATAATGTTTTGTATTAGATGGATTTGAGAATACTGTGATTTGCCGTCTTTTAATAAGAGACTTTCAAAATCTATTCCATACCTCTCAATTTTTATAAATTTATGAACATGGAGCGAAATCCAGGAGGTTAAAGCTAGCAAAGAGGGGTAGCACATGGACGGTAGAGGTACAGAGAAGGTGCTCCTTCCCAGTGCTGTCGACAAACATACGCATGCAAGCAGGATCGTCAGTTGCAGACCCGTCAGGCCCTGACCATCGGCTGGGTCATGGCCCTGGAATCTAAGTAATGAACACTATCCGTCGCAATCTTGTACCTAGCAGGTGGTTACTGCAAACCTGGCATCAATCAGTCTTGAACCGTCCCTCGTCCCTCCCCAGTCATGGCCACAAATTCGTCCATCAATCACATCATCATCATCCGTACCAACTTGAAGCAGCCCAAATGTCAACCTTCGTGTACGCCGACCAACTGTGGGGAAATAATAATCCCTTGATCCTGTAGACTCTTAGATGACACAAATGCGGTTGGGGTCAGTAAGGCCAATGTTAAAAGATCAAGAGGATGATTAGTCTGCTTCCTGACCGCCCAGTTTACTGATGCCTATCAGAGAGGTGAAGGAAGCCAGTTTAATCGGCAAAAACCCGCGAGGCGTCCGGCAACTCGGCCGTCTGCAATGCCCCTTGCTTGTAGTCCCGCCAGCTGTCTGGAATGCGAAAGTCAGGACGCCCAAGTCACCTTTGTTTGATGATGATGATGAATTGACGAACATTGGTCGAGCGGATCCAATCAGGTCTTTTTTTCCGCAGAATTTGCTTGCGAGCGCTTCATCCAGTGGACGCAGTAGGAAGACATTGGTTATGGTCAATACGGGACCCACTACAAAAAAGGGAAGAGTGGCGGTCGCAGAAGTCCCGGCTGATATGATTCCCGCCAGCCACGGTCAGCCAAAACCAAACCCTCCCGCTCACTCGCATACTATTCGCCGTCAAAGAAGGTCCAGGACCTCTCAACAGCCTGGCTTCTTTGAGCAAGCCTTCTGATTCACCCAGCCGAGTGTCCATATGCCGCCTTTGCCGTAAACGCATAGTAGAGGCAAGAATACCTTAAGTGTGTTAACCACACCACATGTACCTTAGTCACATGCGCCGAATGCATGTGAGTTAGAATGGAGGGAACACTTAGGCCAAAAAAAAGCCAGAACCGACGACCGGCCTCCAACCATTGTCACACAAACACCGCTCTGTCTACCCAACCTCCGCCACCTCCGCCAGCCTAACCAAGCGTTCCTCACTGTACTCCATGTCTCTTTTCAGAGTCAAGATCAGGGATCGCAGCTCCGCTTCAGCCTCCACCGTCGCCCGAGTACCACCAGCACCACCAGAGACCCATCCTACCCCCCCCTTCTCCTTACCGCCAGTTTTGAATGACCTGCACTGCCCCGTACAGCGTCCTAGAGCCCTTCTGTCTTCCCAGGTTTGGCGAGCAGAAGAAAACACCTTTAACCCCCCCAAACCCATTCACCCAAATGCCAAAAGAAGCCTGAAAAGTTGCCTTCCGTCAGGTTGAAAACACAGTGATGGGTTCCGCCACTTTCATGGGCCCTCGCCTGCCGTCCAATAACCAATGCCGGAGAGCACATTTCTTGCCAGCAAGCCGTCTCTCATTCTGCCCTGGGCCAGCGAACGTGTTCATCTCTAAAAATTTCATCAAAGCTGCCGTTGTCTGGCAATCTTGTCCGAGAAAAGTCCCATCTCAACCACCGACACATGGACTATAAGCACGGCCAAGGCCCGCCTATATCTCTTCTGTGGGGGGGGGGGACAGCTCACTGTGAGAGCCTGGGTGATGAACTCTCTGGGGGTGACGGTGGCTCCCAGGCTCCGTTCGCACAACGCTCTTCAAAACCCAGGATGTGTTGGGCAGGGGCTCTTTCCCACACCCAAAGGGTTCCTCTGTGGATATCACGGTGCCCATAGACCCTACCACTAGTGCCGTGTGAAATTTTATTCTGCCTTGGTAGACTGTCCACCCACAAGGGTCAAGGACAGTGGATGGCTCTCCGCAACGAGAAACCGAGCGCTCTGGCTGGTGACACAGAACCCTTGTGCCAGGCAAGGTTGGTGTGCGATTAACCTGGGGTGAAATCTGCATTGGTCCGCATCCTAAGATTACGTAAGGCCTGGAGCACATCCCTTTTCATGCTGGCACATGTCCATGAACCTGTCGACCAGAAATTATCTAAAAGAGCTAACGCGCTGTCTTGGACTGTCTGCTGAGAAGGGCTCGAGGTCTGAGTTCGAGCTACTTCCACTGGTCGCACCCCTGCCTATTCGTCCTGCCTGGCTAGCGTTGCATGGGCGTCACCTGCGGCTCACCCGTCACAACCCGTCTCATTTGTTGACCATGGACAACGACGTGTGAATTCCACCCTCGTACCACATGCGCCACGATTGTGGAGCAGCGCAATTCCATACGGCAGAATAACGTAAGTGACACATGGCTCTGACAAGCAGCGGTGCGGACTCCGGGGTGTGAGCCACCGAGAATTGGAGACGAGGTGAAAGAAGCTCTGAACCATCCTTGCCAGGTTTGGAAGAAGCCAAGCAAAATGGTCCAGTGCGGGACGATGCCCTTTCAAGCATTGAGGCACATGTGGGATCTTAGTATCTGAACGAATTCGTCTGGGGACAAACTGCAGAAACTTCAGGTCCCCGCCACCCAGCGACGGAGGAGGAGACGGACACAGATGGCAGACAACGGAGCCTTTCTCTCCGTCAAATAATCCACCAAAGGCTCGACAGGTTTCTCAAATTTTAGAAAATCTGGTCCTTCATTAGGCAGGGGTTTCAGGGTCCAGAGCTAGTGCAAGGCGGCACCTCAGCTCTCCAGGGTGCATCAACTGAGGCAGAGTCAGGGCTTGGAGTTTGAAGCTGTGCCCCAGTATGAAATCGGAGGAGAGGAGAGAGGCGGGAGGTATACCCTAGACGACCTAGACGTCACCTAGCCTTGAAAAAGAGGTTTGCCTGTGAATTTGAGTGGCAGAGTGAGAAGAATGATTTGCTAGTGCACATCTTCAACCCATGAGGCTTGGGAACTCAGGCTCCCATCTCGTCACAGGAGTGCGTTGGATGCTCCATTTCCTCCAACAAGATCCTGGCATGTAAGGCCAATCAAAATTGAATAAACAGTTTTACTGGGTGGCCCACCCTGCCTGGATCCCGGTACAAAACAAAACTCAAGCACTTTCCTTCCACCAACGCCAAATAGAGAGTAAAATGCAGGAAATGAGAATCCCTTAGCTGATTGATCAACGTGAGAAGACATCAGTTGCGTCTTTCCTGCTTCGACGTTCTTTCAATAGATGTCACGGTGGATACAACAGCCAGCGACCGGACAGCAAGTAGAATGCCAAGTAGGCAATAGCGACAGCAGCAGGCAAAAGGTGGCAGAAGCTTAATGGGTGACCTCTGGCCAATCTTTATTTACCTCACCGCGTCACCAAACGCATGCAATGCAAAGGCCCACACATAAAACAACACCACAGAGACCAGCTTAGAAACAATGGTGCACGACCTTTCTGCGTCTCAACAACCGATGTTTTTTGTTATGTTGTTCCGGACCCAATAGACTTACTAGGTATCCAAAATGGACGAATGGCCCGAGCTGGCTCGCCACGCCATAGAGGGTGTTGTCCTGCCCAGCAAGCCAGCTCATATCTGATCGGTGACCTATCAGCACTGCCGACAGGAGTCATTTATCACAGACAACCAGCAATCCGGTCATTTCATAATATTTGAATCGTTTGACGTTTCATCAGAGATGAGATCAGCTGAATGGATCTCTGATGATGTTGTGGCGTAGCAATTGCCGAGGTCACCGATTAGTTGCTGAGTCTATACTTCACATTCCCTCTCCAAACAGAATGGTCCTCCCTCTTGAAACAAACTATACTTTTAAAATGATCATATTTTTCTTGACTTGCAATTTTTATTCGCTTCTCAATTCCCAACAGTATCAGTTTGCTGGTTTTTGCTGTGAGTGAGACTAAAGACACCAAGGTTTTTTTCATGACAAAACCATATTCCATTTAACCTCATCTTTTCATCTTTTAGAATTTTCACATTGTATCAATGGTTTTGGGGTTCATGTTGCCTCCACAATTTTTAACAGAGGCCTGATAAGTCATATTTTATAATATTTTTGGTGTCATGTTTGCTGTGAGATAAGTCCTATAATCATGGTCTCTTTGAACAGAAATTAGGCTTTCATAAGTGGCAATCTTCTTTATCTTCTCCCAATCAATAATTTTTAAACGTGGCGTGAGAAGTCATATTTTATGAATATTTTTCGGGTCCAATGTTGCTGTGGAGAGATACCAGCAACAATCCTGGGGTCCCTTTGGAACAGAAATGATGCTTCTAAGTGGCATTTCCTACTTTCACCAATTATTATAATTTTTTGTTTGGAGGTCATGGGCGTGCTTTGAAAATGCAAGCAATACTACAGGTCCCTCTATATTCTAAAAAATGTTGTTTCTAACAAGACATTTGTTTTCCTTCACAATGGTCAAGAGGTGATCTCAAGGGTGATGGTGCTGTCCAGAAACAAAAGGGAATAGGTAAGACCACTGTTAATGGACCACATATTGGCAAAATTGACTTGTTTTTGGCAATATCTTTTAACATACGGCTATATCAATCCTTTAGTGAGTGACAACCCATTTTAATAACAATTAAAACCCAAGAGAAACAAAGACATGTGGGATTCCATCACACCGATTTTTAAAATTGTTTTCTAAGAATGTAAAGTACTAAAAAACTTGGCGATGTTACAAAATAGCTGTTATAAAAAAATTCCTCTTGAATTAGTACAAGGCGTTACAGAAAAACTTGAACCAGTATGTAGGTTATTCCAGAGGACATGAGGAGTATGGAGCAGCGGACACGAGAACAAAGTACAGAGACATTTTTTCCTCCCCATCACGTTGAGTTAAAAAGATAAAAGAAATGGCCAAGATAAAGGGCACCGGGTGTAATGTAGGAGGCGTTTAACCCAACCAGTATTTCTAATGAAGCTCAATTGTCCCACACTCATACGGAGGGGCAAGCGCTACCCTCACCAGGTATTGACGTGATACGTGAGGAAAGGCTGGAGTTTCCTCCAAACTTCCGGGCTTCCGCCACTCATGCTTCTAGAGCACGACAGTTTTCTTTCCGTTGCTGCGTCATCAGGGATTTAACCTGCGTGTTAATAGATGACGACCGCCAGCCTGGGCTCCTCACCTGCACCCACTTTAACCTTCGCGGCCCGTGGGTCATGCTGTGGCCCAGGACAGGTAATAGTCATTTCCAGTAAAAACTAAAATGGGTTGTTGCGAATAAAGACTCCTTTTTTTTTTTTTTTTTTACCGGGCACTTTATAAATGAGAGGGGTCATTCAGGTTTGGGGCTCAGCTGTGTGGCCAGACAGGTATAGTCCCCAATGTCCAGTGAAACTAAAATGTGGTAAAGACTCCTTTTTCCGCACGTTTTTAAATCTGGGGGTTATGCAGATTGGGGCTTCCCATGCTGTGGCCCAAGACAGGTATAGGTCCATTCCAGTGAAAACTAAATGGTTGGTTTTGAAAGACTGCCTTTTTTCTTATTTTCCGCCACTTATTGTTTTAAATGTGGGGGTCCATGCAGGTTTGGGGCTCAGTGCGTTGGCCCAGACAGTGTATAGTCAATTTCCAGTGAAACTAAATTGGTGGTTGAAAGTGACTCTCGCCCTCCTTTTTTCTGGGCACCATTTTAAAAATGTAGGGGGTCATGCAGGTATTTTGGGGCTCCATGCTGTGGCCGCAGGACAGGGGTATAAGTCAATGTCCAGTGAAACTAAAATGGTGGGTTGAGAAAAGACCACCTTTTTATCCTTTCCGGCACTTTTTTAATGTGGGGGTCATGCAGGTGTTGGCTCATGCGTGCGATCGCAGGACAGGGATATTTCATGTGTCACATTTCAATGTAAAATGATGGTTCATGTTTCATACTGCCATCTGCACGTCCTTTTTATTTGTGGGTGATGCAGGTTTAAGGTCATGCTGTAGGTACAAGACAGGGATAGTGAATTGGTGTGGTGACTTTTTTTTTCTGTGGCTTTATAGCCTAAGTGTTTGTGCCTAAGATGTAGCATGGTATCCATTTGGACTGGTTGTGTCTTGTTTAAGTCCAGCTTCTCCACCCTGTTTGGTGAAGAATTGAAGTGTCTTGTTGCTCTCGACCCATAGACTTTAATGGTCCAAGTCGAGTTGAGCGACATGATCGAATAAAACCTTATTCGATGGATGGACACTACTATCGGAATATTCGATCGATAGCCAAAACTTAATTCGCTCCAACACTAATCTTGATGGTTGAGACCAAAAACTTGATACTGAGGCGTGTGTAAAAATTGATATTATGCTTGTGGGTATTTGCTAGTTTGGCTGTCCATTGGTAGCCAAGATTTACCTTTTGTCGTCACGACTTTAGCGCGGCAACTGTGCCTCATGATATGTCCGGATCGTTGTAGTAAAAACAAGTTTTCTAATTTGGCTTTGTCTCCACCAGGGTGTTCGCTCTGGAAAGGGTCGCGAACCGTTTGTTTTATCACCATCCATCGAAAGAGTCTGTTAGTTGAAACCCGGGAAAAACTTGCATTGGTTGATTGTAAGTATGGTTACATCTGGGCTGAGCTAAAGAGCCTCTAGGAGTTCTGAAATAGGGTCCACATTAGAAACCTCTTTATACTGTTGGGGAAGAAATCATCCTGACAGCCATCAAGAACACTGTGAGCCCTTAGTAAATGGAGTGAAGTTGACTTCCGATAGCTCCAGCATAGTTCTGCTGGAATAGGTATTTCAGAAGAGTCCCAAACTGGATTCATTAAAGTAAAACCTCACCTATGAACAAACACCGATGAAAAGATGGATTTTTGTGAGCTTGTAGTGTTCATGTCAAATCCATGTTCATGGAATAATGCAGAACTTTTCGGTGGTAAAAATTCTCCACGGATGTTCTAAAGGACTCTGAGTAGACATGGAAGATATGGAATGAAGGACTCTCCAAGCGTTTCCTTTGCCCAAGAATAAGACCGACAGCAAAGAACTCTTCCCCAGATGAGTAAGAAACTGATGTCCCGCTCAACATTGTCCTATCTGTGTAGGCTGATTTGATGATAGGCCAAAATTAATCTCAAGCCTTTGATGCTGCAACATGGTATAGATTTTTTCCCAAGAGCAAGAATATGTCCTTCTGTAATCTGAACTGGTGCCCCGGTATAAAGCGCTCATAGGGTTCTCTCTCAGGGTCTGGCATTTGGGTTAGTAGTTTTATTGACAATGTTTCTGTGTGTAAAATGTCACGTAGATATGTGTTGATCCTGGGGTATTTATAGGCCGCCGTTGATAGGATGGTAGAAGTACACAGGTAGAGAAAAAAGAATCCCAGTGACTAAGGAGGTGGATGTTTCGGTGGTGGTGGGTGCTGCCGGAAGTACATGAATGAGTCTGGTTCTGTGGTTGGAGAGAATCGTGTGTAGTTTGCAAACTGACTGAGGTTATACTCCTAGTATCAGGGTGAAGTTGCCCTGGATAGGGAGTAGTTTTAGAGTAAGAGGGAGAGCCACGTAAGTCTTCCAGACATTTGCCATAGCATCGTTAAGTACCACTATCCGTATTTTCCACGTACAGTAGGAATTGGCTTTGTGTTCAATAATGCATGGAGTACGGCTGTATACAAGCGAATTGTTGTGAATGCAAAGATGCATAGAAGAATATGAGGGGTATGGACAGCAGTTGGAATTTGTTTTCGGCTCAGGGCCGACTTCAAGTACGTTATGTAGTAGTTTTTTGGTTCAGAAGCTGAACAACATTTGTACATGGGATACATTATTATATATTGGTCCATCAGAATGGATAATGTAATCACAGTTTAATCTGCATGCTCGAGTGACAACATGTGCTGTGCAAGACAACGGGAAGAGGACACACCACCTGGGAATGCAACACTAATTTCCAGTCACATCTCCCTGTATCCCCCCCATTTTTCCCCCCTTCCTTCACAATTTCTTCAGCATACTTCCAGTATGCTGCAGAGATGTTGCATTGGCAGGTTATCTATTCCCGTGGTATCCGTTGGATTAAATGTTCCCCCCATGAAGTAAATGGTGGTTTTTGTTTGTCCCAATTGAGTAGTGAACGTACAAATGTCAGTTGATGTTGGATTTCAACTTTTAGGGTCCCAGATATTCACCCTTAAGGGCTTATGAGTATATGTCCTAAAACGTGAACGTGTGTTGTCGTGGAGTTGATATGATTAGGACCTGCCTGGGCAGTGTCCCCCCGAGGGAAGGTCAGCCGGGTTGTTCTAATAATTGTGTCCTCTCACTAGAGCAGGTCAGTCTTGTGCTGTGGCAATAGGAAAAATAATGGAGTCCTTAATTTCGATTGCCAGATGTGATATCCTGTGATCCTGGTAGCTAATGGCAACTTGTCCTCCTCCTCAGTCTTCGTTCTCCGTAGCAATGAAAGTCAGTAAAGGCGCTAGTAGAAGGAGAGTGGTGTCTAGAAGGCAGTGAGCAAAGAGAGTGGTTTGCGGGGCTGGTGGTGGTGATTGTCTTGTGATGTTGCATGTGTGATGGCAAAGACGTTATCACATGCCATTGCATATCAAGTGGTTTACATTAGCAGAAAACGAAGAGAAGTGCCCGGAGGAGAGAGGTGGAGTATGACAATGGCTATTAGGTGTAAAACAAAGGATGGCCGCCTGTGTTCAACCCAACTTCGATTTCAACCTGTGACTTCCGTTCTTTGAGTATGCTTAGGACTACAAATAGGCCACTAGGAGGGGGAATGGGCGTGGTTTGGTTTTTGCCTTTCCGGATGCAGAGAGTGTTTTGAGACTTCATTTAAATTCTACAGAAAATAAGGTAGGTCTGGCAATGGGAGCTGAGAGGAAGAATACTGGATTGCAGGAGGATTGTTAATACAGGTGTGATTAGTGTTGTACGTTCCCTCCCACAATCTATGCAACTTTCAGCGTTAATGGAATTTGATGACGACAGCACAGCCCACATTGAAAGTCGCCATCTTGGAATGGCTGCAGCTCACTCCTGATACATATGCATTCTTCAAATCCTTCTTATTTTTTACATTCAGTTTCAATTTAATTATACTCTGCCAAGCCACCATTAGCTTGTTGAATGCCTCTGCAATTTTTTTTCAGTGCCGTCTCCCACATGTGTTAGCTTGTAATCTCCGTGATTTATGCATGTTGCACACAGAGAGTTTCATTAACTTTTAAGTCCGACATATTTTAATACTTTAGCTTCGAGCTTCAAGCTCAGCCCGTGAGTGATTACAACTACTCGACCGCACTTTTAGACTGAGTGCTATAATTTTTCAGTACGCCACAGAGACGAGGGGAGAAAATGTGAGCCCGCAGCTATCAGCTAGGCCCCCCTAACAGATGCTTTGAATCGAAGCCAAGATTATACACTCTGCCATAATTCAGTGTGAAAGATAACTAGTGACGTAGCCTAAATATATTAACCCTGAATGCAGTTTTTTACCTAAGTAAAACAGAACAAATTAACACTAGTGGATGTTGAGATTAAGCCCCAAACATACCTAACACTAATTAATGTCTTCTGCTCATCAGCAGGTTTTCTCAAAAAGTCAGATCATCTGTCTATAACATAGCTCAACAAACATCCGCTAAGTAGCGTGCATCAGCTTCCAAACCAGGTAGAAGGGGAGTCCAGTCATAAAAAATCTTTGTAGAAAAGACTTTATTTGAAAAATATTAAAACCATATGAAAATCGCTCATAGAAGGGGGGTACATATTTAGAATAATGTGGATTCAGTACCCATACCCACAATGACGCGTTTCGAGAGAAACTCTCTTCCTCATGGCTAATAGGGTAATGTGCTATGCGGCGGTAACGGCTCTGTTTAAACATCATGAGATGATCAGAACCACCTGTGTGATCTAAATTACTGGGTATGGGTATAGTCGTACCAGAGACGCCGCAAAGTGCATACAAGCAACGGAGTGTTACAAACAATATAAAAAACATAACAATACGAACAATGTATTAAACCATACTACACTAACTTAAAAAACCTACATCACTATAAATAGTTATACTGCTTATATTTATATCTATCAGAACTATAATAAATATGAGTTTATACTTGATAGAAATTAGCATAATGAATCTTATATTACCTATTATTTATACAAATGCTCTGCAAAAAAATTGCCATTTAATTTGTTATTTATTATAAACATTAATAATGTTTGGCAATATGTTGTTGATTTTTGAATCCAATGTGACTTAATATAAACATTAATATTGGTAAGTGATATCTTGTTTGGTATTTAAACCTAGTGGGACTCGTGTGGAAAGATGAAAAATCCACCAAGCCTCTCTTGAAAACATTTTTTTATGTAAATCTCCTCCCCTTATTGGCCGTGTCAGCTTTTCTATACCTACCACTGAAAAACCGGATAAATTACCTTTGTGAATATCAAAAAATGCCTGGATATGGCTGATGCCTTGAATGAACAAGGCTTCAGAGCATCTGAAAGATGCCTGCGTATCCTGACTTTGAGTGGTCCTGATGTACAACCTACATACTGTGCGCTGCATAATCTGCAAATTATTAAATACACAACAAACTTGCTTTTACAATTAATATATGTAGAGATGGAAAACTTTTTTCGTTACTAAAAGAAGAAAATTGTTGCGCTTTTTCGACATAATGACATACTGTACAGATGGAGTGTCCGCATCCAAAAAAAACTTTTACATCCAGCCAAGAAGTAGTATTGTTCTTTTTTGGTTTAAGTAAACTGGGACATAACATTGAACTTAGATTTGGAGCCCTGCGTGAAACAAATCTGACCTTATGCATTAGTGTTTCTTTAACCGTCGGATTAATGAAAAGTAACGGTATGTGTCTTTTTACGATTTTGACAATTTCAGTAAATTGCCTGCTATATCTAGTACTAAATGTTATATTACTAGAGTTAGATTGTTTGTTTCTCTTTCTATTACTTATATCCAAGAGTGTTGTTCTCTCTATTTTGTTGATTTTCCTGACCGCTGCATCAAGAATAGCTTGTTTATAACCTCTCTGTTTAAAGTTGGCACATAATGTTTGACAATGGTTACCAAATTGCTTACTGTCGGTACAATGTCTTTTGAGCCGACACATTTCACCAATTGGCAAATTGTGGAGCACATGTTTAAGATAACAAGACGACGCTGCTAAAATAGAATTTTTGGCCGTAGGTTTTTTGTACGGAATGACAGATATTGGCTGTCCCGCAGTTGTCGATACCAGTGTCACATCTAAAAAATCTATTGATGTATGTTGTTTGTTACTGGTAAAACGGAGATCCATGGAATTATTATTCAAAAATTGCACAAACTGGGTCACCACATCCTCTGGTCCTGTCCAGACGAATAACAAGTCGTCTATATATCTACAGTACCAGAAGATGTGGTTAGAAAAGACATTAAGATCACGGAAAAGAAAGATTTCTTCAAGACCGTCATATAAATTCCCGCTAGCGACGGGGAGAACCTGGCCCCCTTCGAAGCTGTCTATAACATCTGTCTATAACATCTGTCTATAACAGGATTATCAGAAACTCAGATAATCTGTATATAACATCTGTCTATAACAGGCTTATCAGTAACTCAGAGTCACGGCACCACTGTCAAGATGATTAAATCAGGTGTGGAAATTATCTTTGTTCCACTCCTTTATCCAATTAAATGTCTCCTCCAAATTATATTATTATTACAGCAGTCGACAGCAGGAGCTCGAGAGATACGACCCACACCTCCGTCTGGGACATAGATCTGCTTTATTAACAGGAAGTAACAGTTTGATATCTTCCATGTATTAAGAATCACATGATCGTTCTATCATTGTCTGTTGCTGAAACCTCATAGTGTCCTGTATCTACATAAGGTTGCTAGGCATTAGTTGATAAGAGACATTCCGAGAGAGAGAAATTTCTTTGGTTTCTTGATAAAAGTTCTCGCTGAAGCAGACAGTGCATCCGTTCCAAGTAAAGCTGTGTGAAAGATACCTGATACTTCGATAAGGATGTGTAGCAGTAAAAGCAGTTTAAACAAACTATCTGATGAGCTTAATAAGAATGTAATGATGAAACAGACTTTATTGTTTTTTCCATCTGTTGCCTGTGTCGGCACAGAAACTGATGCAGAGCAGCTAATATCCCGTCTGTTTTAACTGGCCTTCTCTTTCACTGGGAAACGCAGGGCCTGGTTTACACACTCTCTACATGTATGGTTTTTAAGATTTGCAAAGGTAAATTGTCTTGCATCTAGCATATGTTAATGTAAATAAGTTTAAATCCTGAATTCAAAGCAGAAAAAAGCAAAATATTTACATAATATTTTAAATAGTTTTCTTGATCTACAACTGTGTCATGACATAATCAAGTTGACATTATAGAATGTTGAATTCATTTGAAAATGGGGTACAGTCCTCGGTCAGAGTTGCAACTAGTATTCATGTAGACCCAAGAATGAGGCTTCACTCCCTTTTGAACAACGTAACCAAGTAGGCTGGAGAAGTGGAAACACTTTATATGGTCTCCATTTTCACAGTTGATTTTTTTCCTTCTTTCAGCTATATATAATGCGTTATCCAGGAACTTCCCAGCCATTTTTCACTCACACATGTATGTCTTTTATAAGCATTTGTAGAATTATATTTTGGATATATCAAAATCACCATCAATAAAAATATTTTATCTTCTTGAAAAAATCATCTAGTGTTTTCAAATAGTTCCAAGCCAAACACAAAAGTGAAGAAAAATGTCATATAACAAACTTATATTTGAAATGAATAAAAACAACTGCATTGGAAATGTTAAGTGAACCACGTCAAACAAGATCTTTGGATATCTTTTGAAACAGAAGCAAACTCCTCAGAAAACCTCCAGTTACTTGGGCATTGGATCCTGTTTGGAGGAATTGTGCCAGCATATGCTCCATGTCATACATATCATGAGATTGTTCAAAGCTTTATTTGCATGGGAAGGAAGTTTCCATATAATTCATGTAATCAAATTGCTAAATAGGCAAATCTTAAGCGTTAGCTCTTCCAAACAAGAATTGACTAAATCCATGCAAGAGAGCAGCCTAATACATTCAGCAAGATTGATACTAGCAGTGCTAATATATCTCCTTTAATATGCTTGACTTATCTGGACTCTTTAAAACTCACCTGTAAGTTCCCATTGTACATAAACTTTAAACCTTAGGTCATGTTAACACGGCTTATTTGGGCACATATTTCAGCCCGTAATTCGCAGCGTACTGCGCGAATTACGGGCTGAAATACGGCCCAGTCACTACGGTAATCCACAGTTCTCATAGAGAACTATGGATTATGTCTCCTCTCCCCACTCGGCTAGTGACGCGCCTCTAGTAATGATAGTCTATGGGCCAGCGAGGTGCCGCCCCCCCGCTCCCGCCCTAGTCCACACGGCGTAATTTCGGGGCGTAATTACGCCCCGCAATTAAGCCGTGTGAACATGGCCTTACAAGACTTCACAGTTTGTTTACCCTAGCAGTACAGGAATATTATTCTTCAACTTAAAGTCATCCAACCAAATATGACTATAATATTTGTATTTAATGATAAATCTAATGAATTATTGACCATAATGTAATACAAATTTATGAATAACACATGCTTTCCATTCAATAATCCAGACCAGGTCCATTGAGCGAGTCCCTGCTCTTTACCTTAAGAATTCCTTCCTAAGCCCCAACTAACAGTCTTCTGTTTTGACATATAATAGTCTGTACTCCTCCATGACAATATCTGTGATATGGATGCCATGGTTGTCCTATTTTTCAGTCAAAACAGAAGACATTTGTGGTGGTCAACCAGTAGTCCTTGGAATAAAACCAGGCCTGATCCAAGATCAGCGTATTGTAAATG
>JAODAL010051173.1:0-26866 GCA_025379985.1 Phyllomedusa bahiana
GGACATTTCTTGACCTCGCTTTGTTGCCCCCAATTTTGTATAACTCCTGACGTGTTTGGACCAGGCCCTTGCTTCTAAACCTTCTGTTTGGCCCCCCTTTTTTGGGCCCTTTTTACATTCCTGCACCGCTATGCCCCGGGACTGATTGACACTGATTTCCCCCTGACGGCCCTGCACTTGGGAAAGGAAGGGGTGTCTTTCCAGTTGGGGTCTGCCTCCTAGGGCAGCACCCCAAGTAGCCGGGAAACAGTGAGTGGGTGGCAGCCCGGGGCCCCAACTGCCCCTCCTCGGGACGTGAAGAATGATTTTGGTGCATGACTGTTGAGTGGGGGTTTTGTATGGGGGAAAAAATTGTTGGGGGGATGTTTGTTGGTGTTTATTATTGTTGGTAAAAAAATTTTGAAAGTAAAAATGATCTTTGGGGTTTTGGAAGGGTTAAAACACGGGTTTATTATTGTTGGTGGTGTTTATTTTTTAGAGTGATTTTTGGGTTTCCCTTTTATGTAGAGTGGATTGATTGTAGGGTGCAACAGTTTTACAGTAGAAGGACTGTTGGTTGAATGATTGCAGAGTGGAATGACTCCATAGTGGAATGATTGTTGTTGATGATTATTGGTGACATGATTGTAAAGAGAAATAATTGTGTAGTGGAAAGATTGTTGATGGAGTGCATCTTGATGATTCAGTTGTTGGGGGACAACTCTTGGTGGATTATTGCTTGTGGAATAATTATTGGTAGCATAATTGTAAACTGGAACGATAGTTGGTGACATTTTTCTTTTATTTAATGTTTTATTTTTGATTGATGGTCAATGATTGTTGGTGGATTAAAAAAGGATGATTTAATTTTAGAAAACTGCAGATCTGTGAAAAACTGTCTCTATAGAGAATGTAATATAAAATAAAAACAATTGTTTAGCACTCTTTTCTGGGGTGAAAACATGCTGAGAGAGCCTGATGGAAATGGGTAAACTGGTACAAACGACAGAAATACAGCTCAAAAAAGAGTATAGTATTATGCCCTTTCCGGAAAAAAAGTTCACAATAGTTAAAATATATCTTTTATTAAGCTAATTTAAAATATTAAAAACAATATAGTCACATGCAAAATAGACAAGTTTCAAACAATAATGGGTAACAACGAAGAGGGAGATTATTTTACTTACCCTTTTAGGCTCTAACAGGACTTGTACTTGCCCTGATGGCCTAAAAAATGGGGTTTTCTGTGTACCTTTTTGAAAAAGAATTAACCATACCCAAAATCCCCCTTTTTACACAGAAAAATTAAAAATAGAAAAACCGGGGGGCGCTAGTTAAAAAATGTCTATTTGGGGCCCACCCCCCCCCCCCCCCCCGCCCCCCGGGAGTATGAGCTCCCCAAAATCCCCGGGGTAAATGCGGGGTTTTTACTTATTTCCCCGCAAAAATTTTGCCGTTGGGGTTTTTTAGCCTTATGCAGAAATGTTCCATAATTGTTACACTGTGGCCAACAATTGTGAGCTTAAAAATATGGCAGGAAACAGCAGGATGAGCTATTCAGGCAATAGGTGGTATGCTGCCTAACAGCGTGTAGCTTACAAATCCTGATCCTGAGACATAGCTTTGTGTCACCCCTCTTGCTCAGTGTAGTTGAGAGAAATATAACAATAATTCTAATAACCTTACAACGATTTTATACAAAGAGATTTGCTAAATATCTATCATCCAACCTTAAAGTGGATATACTATAGTAATAGTGACAGTTTTCATACATAAGATCCACTCAGTTCACTATATACCTCAGTTGCTTCTGTCACAGAATCTCAATCCAATGCAGCACATTTAAGATAATAAATAATGTTGCGCTTCAGATTTAGGTCAAAGTTTCCCTTTTTTAGCCCAAACTGAGCACCCTTTAAAAAGGGTTTTTCTCACGGGCATGGGGTTGCTCTTTATTTTTAAAAATCTTGCAAAAACAGGTTTCTTTGCAACATATGTCCATTAACGTGTCCTTTCCTATTTCTTGGGTATCCCCTCTTGTTTGGCCGGGCATCACCTCCTCGGTTGATAGCTACAGCCCTGTTTGTTGTCTCCTGTTTAGGCTGCCAAAAAGGGTTTGCGATAGTTACAGACCTGTTTATGTCCCCTGAAAAGGTCCCAGCGCGGATGGGCCTACGACCTGGTGTCCTAAACAGGTAAAAGTAAAGCCTTTAAAACCCCCGCCCCTAAAAAAATTTTTTAAAAAAATTTAACAAAGGAAAACAAAATGAGGTAAGAGGGAAATCGATTGCGTGAGACAACCCCTTTTTTTTCCCGTTTGAAAATCCCAAAAAAAAAGTTTGGGCCCAGTAACTGAAGTCCCAAACCTAAATTAGGAACTTTAGAGGATTAATTTACAAGTCTAGTGACAACACTTTACTATCTATAAGACTAATGTTATGTTAACTAAAAGTGATGTCAGAAGGGACATTGGATGGGACAATGTGATGTTAGAGGGAAACTTTGGCCCAAAAATTTTTAGACCAAAAAAAAAGCATTTCACACCGCCCCTTTTAAAAAAAACACCTAAAATACCTTCACAAACCCTAACAAAAGGTTATAGTTAAAGCAAAAGGGGTTTTGAAAAAATATTCACATTTACCCCCATTTAAGCAATACAAGAAAAAAGTAACATCACAGTGGAAAAAGATGTGGATTTGGTTTATTTTTAAAAAACTATTGTCTTTTTCCCCATACATTTTGTATACCCCTTACAAGGTAAATTTTCATTTTTTAAAATATATTTTTTAATGATTCAGTATTTTTTAAGTACATTTTTCTTTAATAATTTAAAGGCACCCAACCGGCCCAAGTTTCCTGTTTCCCCCCAACCCTTTTCCATACTACCCGGAGGGGCCCCCATTTTGTATCCGGGGGAAGTTTATTGGTAGAGCTGCGCAGATTTTTTTTTTTTTTATTTTTTACTGTGCAGTATCATAAATTTTTCCGGGGGATAATAATGAAAAAAAAACCGTTTACAAAATATGTAAAAGTTTTTTTTTGTTTTTGTTTTTTTTAAAACAGCTTATTTTAAAGGGGAAAAATGGGAAAATTTTTTCAAAGCCCCGAAAAATTTTTTATTTCTATGTCCAAAGGGCTTTATGGTTGGGTTTTGTTTTCTTTGGGTTTTCCTTTTCTGGAAAAACATTTTTTTTTTTTTTATATTTTTTTTGGGGAAAAAATAAAAAGCTGATGTTGGAGAAAAAAATTTTCAGGGTGAGATTATTTTTTCCCAAGCAGTAGCCCCCTTTTAAAAACATGCTTCCCTAACTGAATAGCAAATCTGTACCCCCCAAATCCCGGTGAAATTTTAAATGGGCCCAAGAGTGCATTGTGGCATTCAAAATAATGCATGTGAGGAAAAATCCGTACACTGCAATACATTAGTATCAAAGTTTTACTGGGGGCAGAAAATTTCATTTTCCTGGTTTTTTTTTTATGAAAAAAAAAAAAGTAAATATAAGGGGGAGGTCAGAATCATAAAAGTTTGATCTATTAAAACTTTTATTTTATCATTGAAAAAAGGGAATGGAACAAAAAATTTGGTAAAAGGGTTCATATGTCCCCAAAAATACCATCAAAAAAAGTCCACATCTTGCTCTCCCATTTCCCTCAAAACAGGTTTCCCGGAGAGAAATTTAAAAAAAAAAGTTACAGGATCAATTTTAACCCTTTTTTTTTTTAAGGGGTTTTTTTTTCTTTTATAAAAAAATTAAAAATGGAATAGAAGACCTTTTAGGGGGGAAATTTTTTAAACTTTTTTCAGTCCTGCAAGGGGGGTTTAATTTTTTTTTCCCTATTAAAAAAAATTTTATTTTAGGAAAGTTTAAAAAATGAAAACACACAACAAATCAAGTGCAGTAATGGGCAAACAACAAAAAATCATGACAGGGAAAAATAGAAAGGTTTTATCCCACGATCAAATACATTTTTTCTGTTTTAAAAAAGTTAACATTTAAAATAGAAATAGCCCAAAATGTTGCGATTTTTTGGGTTAAAAAAGGGTGAGGAAAAAGAAATGGGGAAAAGGGGTGGTGGAAAAAAACGGGGGGGGGGAAAGAAGGAAAAAGAGAAAAAAAAGGGGGGGGGGAGAGGTAGGAGGGGGAAAAAAAAAAAAAAAACTTTTCCTCAGTCCCGATTTTAAAAATTCAAAGCACTCATGACGGAAATATTATACGAAGAATTGACAAATTGAGCAAAAACACTTTAGGGCCTTCTAGAGCCGGGCCGTTTTAAAGAAAAAGTGAGAAAGGAGAGAAGGAAAAAAATCTCAAAAAACTGGCAAAAGAAATCAAACGCAATATAACAACTGGGGGGAAAAACCCTTTCGAGTTAGCCAAAAGCCCGAATGAGTGGACAATGTTGCCCAAAAATGCCCAAAGACCCGGGGGAAAGGGAAACATCGTCCCCGTTTTCATTAGTTTAAAAGCGAAGAGATCGGTTTGACAAAAAAAAAAACCCCTCAATCCTGGGCAACCAGAAAATGTCTAGTTGGGTTAAAGGGGAGGGTTGGGTTTCCCAAAATTTTTTAACAAACTGGGAGCCTGTGAAATTTCCTTTGAAACCAAGATGTAATTTGGGGGGGCATGTGGGAAAAACCGCCAAAGCCGGGGGGTTTCCCCCTTTGGCCCGCCCGGAGGAGAAAGGGGGAGTAGAAAGGGACTGAGAAGAGGGGCGCAGATTGTGGGGGGAAAGGGCGAATAGGAGCAATGAGATGGGTTTATTTTGGGAAACCCCAAACCTGTAAAAATGTGTATTAGCTCTAAAAACCCTTTTCCCGAAAGGTTTTAAGAATCGGGAAAAGTCCACCAGGGTGTGGGTTTTAGTCCCCCAAATTTTTTATGGCACCTCCCGAGATTGGGTTTGAAAAATGCAGGATATTGGAAAGGGAAAAAGCGTGGGAACCCTATAAACCCAAAATGTGAGAATCTTGTAATTTAAATTCCTCGCTTTTAAACGAAATTGTAGATTTATGCGTTAAAAGGGGGGTTTTTCCCGATCTTTATTTCCCACCCCCTGATCTAGTTCTTTTGCTCTGTTGTAAAAAGGGGGGGTGTGGTTTTATTTGTTGAAATTGGGATTTTCATGGGGAACCCCGCAGGATGAAAATCCCCCGGCCCCTTTTCCCTTTTGTAGCAAAAGAAAGGTCTTTGGGTTTTGGGGTTTTTTTTGCCCATTTTTTTTTTTAGTAAAACTTTTGGGGAGTGAGGGGGTAATGTTTTTTTCTTCACAGCACAAGGGTCCTTGGTTTTAAATCCCTGCAGGGAAACCCAAAAATGTGTTTTTTTTTTCTTTTTTTTAATGCACAGACCGAAATTTAGGTTTCTTTTTTATTTTTTTGCACCCGTTTGGGCTTAAAATTAAAAGGAGGACAGAAAGATGGGAGTAGAGGACAGCACCCTGGGTTTTTTAACACTCAGTAGTGCCTGAGATGAGAGGGGGATGTTGAGCCCTGTGCGACCGGATGAGGAGCTTTCAGCCCCCGGTCGTATTTCCCTGGAGGGCGAAACTGTAAACAAGGATCACTAAAATCAGCGCTTTTAAAACAAAAAAAAGTGAAAAATTTTTAATAATAATTTAATGGTTTAAATTTTTGTTTTTTCATTTGGGAAGATTCCCCCGTCAAATTTTAAATTCGTGGCAAAAAACCCCCTTTTAAATAAAAAGGGTTTATCCCATATTTTCGGGGAAAGTCTTGTTCAGCTCCTTTCCCAGCTTGTTGAAAGGGGAGTTATTTTGTTTTCAGAAGTGTTTATCAAACTAATATACTCTCCAGGGATGCTCCCCCCGGGAAACCAAAGAATCATGAAATCAAAAGGCGAAAAAGGTCTATGAAGGTCCAACCCGGCCTTTTACTTATTATAGAAGCTGAAATAGCTGGTGTAGGTTAACCTGGGAAAAAGAGGGGATCTGGGGTTGGGGTCGCCTGTTCCAGGTCATGGTTAGGATCTTCAGGGAATCTGAAGAGTGCAACCGATCCTAAAATAGATGAAGAGGGGTCGCTTCCCTGAAGTCGAGCGATAGCCCAGGGATAGAGAGGCAGGGGAATAGCTTGGGGTTCGCTGTTTTCGGGGTTAAATCGTCCCTCCCTATGGGGCGAAACAGGTTCATTTTAGAAGGGAAAGCCCTACATACCAGCACCGAAGTTTGTGCTATTAAGGGGTTTTTTAGGTAGGCGCGTAGCCGGTAACCATGGTAATGCTGCGGTAGAGGCGCCGAACATTTGTTCCTCCATGTCTACCCATAATTTGGAATCGTGGTTGTGTAATGGCATCCAGTGTTGCGTGACCATTTTGTCAGCAGCTAGATAATTACGCCTGAGGATCGGGTAACGCTAGTCCCCCCTCAGACTTTGACCTGGAGAGGGTAGAGCACGCTAACCTGGTGGATGTTATGAAGCCCAAATCACGACAAAATTCAGACTTCTTCCTGCAGAATAGGTCGCAAAGAAGTGTTCGGCAATACAATGGATATGGCCTGAAATAAGTATCAGTTAGAGAGGGAGTACATTTCCATTTTAGAGGATATTTATGCGCTCCTTATTCCATGCAAAAGTCTCTCCTATCCCATTTCGATAGGTCCCGAGCCGATTTGTTTCAATTTAGGGGGGCGAGAAGTTTAGGTTCAAAAAGTCCTCTCCAAAGTAGAGGGTATGTGGCTTCCCAAATATTTGAAGAAGGTCGAGGTCCGTGTGAGCGGAAAGGAGGATTTCAAGGTTCGTAAGCTATGGTTGGGGATATTAAGACTTAATGCTACATTTTTTGTCATGTTAACCTTGTGATTGCTGAGAGAGCCATAGTGCTTCAGAGCTGTGAGTACTGCTGGAAGGGAGGTGAGAGGTCTGGATAGGTTAAAGCAATAGATCATCAGCCAAATGATGAACTGACTTAATTGGGCGTTTGGAGACATGAACGCACTGTGTAGGATAGAGGGGGTCAGTATCTTATTGCTGTGTAGAAAGATGTTCCCTAGCCAGAACATAGAGTAGAGGAGTTACTGGGCTTCACTGGCCTGGTACCATTGCAAATTGTAAAGGGGTAGGATAGCGAGCCATTCACTCTAACCTGAGCATGCGGGGAGTTATACAACGCCGTAACTTTACTCATCATAGCCGGCCCGAGTTCCAGCCGCCCCAAGACGCCCCAAAGAAAGGACCAACTCACTCGATCGAAAGCCTTCTCTGCGTCTAAGGAGAGAAGGACACTAGGGAGACGCATCTTCTGGATATGGTGGATAAGAGAGAATGTTTTTAAGATGTTATTCCCTCGCCTCCCTGGAGGGGACAAACCCACCTGAATCTGGAGTGAATCAGCTGGAGTCTCCATTAATGGGCTAAGTCGCATAGTAATTAATTTCAGCGAACAGCTTAGCATACTGTGTTGATGAGGTAATTATAGGCAGTAGCTGGAACACAGATTAGGGTACTTTCCCTCTTTTGGGATTACTGTGATATGAGCTTTCAAAAAGTCCTTCAGGAAACGAGAACTAGGTGATATCTCGTTAAACGCTGCAAGGAGAGGGGGGGGACAACTCCTCAATCAGGACTTTAAAAAACGAAGCGGTATATCCATCCGGGCCTGGGCTTTTGCCAGTCGGGGGGCTTTGATCGCTGCTTGTGCTCCATCTGCTGAGGTAATGGCTCTTTCAGAAGAGGCTTGAGGGACTGAAAACTCAGGAGAGGGCAGGGAGTGCCAGATCAGGAAAGGTACTCCTGAAGAGTTTCTTCATTATCGCTCTCAGACCAAGCTGAGTTCAGGGAGGGGATATTATAGAGATGCGTGTGTTTATAAAAAAAGTAATAGGTATGGAAGGCCCTCAAGATGTCCCCAGTCATGGTAGACTAAAGTTCCTTCTGTCATTTTTGGATGGAAGGAATAAATAAGAGGTTCGTTTCTCACGAAGCGTCGAGACGCCTTTAAACTTCCTGGCTTGTCATCTCCAGACATAAATGAAAAGAGCTAGAGCAAATCTGTCGGTTTTATTTTTTATGTTTATAGTCTAATAATTGGTGGAGAGTTTCATGTCGAGGTTTGCTTTAAGAGGTCTCTTTGGGTCCGAGTCAAAGCCAGAGGTTTTGTTGTGCCTTGCCTCGTTTTTTCCAGCGTGTTGGAGCCGTGTCGTAGGGGTTGAAGCTTTTTGCAGTGCGCATCTCTTTTCAGTCGCGCACCAGTTTAATTGAGAGTCCCACGAAGGACACACTTAAGGTTGGCCTCCCATTTAACCTGTGGAGAGGATGAATCGGAGAGGTGAGAGAGGCCAAAAGTGTCAATAGCCGATTTCAAGTCAGAGAGACATAAAGCATCCGCTAAGAGTGACTCATTTAATTTCCAAGCGAAGACTGGGCGTACATAGTGCAGAAGAATAAGGTCGCAATGTATAGGAGCGTGGTCCAAGTGTAAAATAGTTCAGATGGAGGCATTGGAGATAAAGGGTAGAAGTGAATGCTGTGCTATTATGTAGTCGATACGGCTATATGTGCCGTGGGGGTGCGATAAAAAGGTTATAGTCTCGCTCCTGAAGTGAAAGGATGTCTCCAGGACATCTATAAGTTCGCATACTGCTGCAATCAATCTTTTTAAGCTTCATTGAGAGTAGTATCCTGGCAATGTAGGGAGGTGACCCAGTAGATTAAATTCTAACCCCGGATCTAGCGTTTTAGTTAAAAATCGCCACAGAGGAAAATGCGTCCCTGGCCAAATGTGTAGGAGGAAAAATTCGTCTAGGACATTGGTGAAAAAGGACACTTGTCCCGAGTTAGGGGCATAGATGTTAGCAATGGTGATTATGTGGCCCTGGACGTTACAGGTAAGGAAAAGATAGCTCGCCTCTCATCTGCTTGGACGTCCAAGGACCCGGGCGTTGGCAACGATTTATATAGAGGAAGATAGCTACACCCTTTTTGTTTTGGCTCTGGGGTTGGCTACTATGATACCAGAAGGGAAATGTTTGTTCCGATAGGGACAAAAGGTGCGTCCTCAAAAGGTGTCTGTACTCCTGCAGCCAAACAATCTGCAACCCCAGCTTGTGGAGATGATAAAGAATTTGTGCTCGCTTTTCAGGAACATTGAAACCCTTCACATTAAGCAAGGAGATCCGTAAGCTAGACATGGAGTGACGGCAATGAATAATGGTATGCTATCAACAGTGGAGTACCAGACTATTGGCCAGAGTCGACCAGCTCAGAGAGGGGACAAAAGATTCAAGCTTTAGAATCAAAAACTTTTAACACCAGCCTAAAACCTCTAAAAAAGGCAACAATATGAAAAGAATACGGAAAAGAAAAGCTGCAAGTCAACAGCAGTGGTTGTAAAGTATCTAATAAGCAAACGTGTCTTTAGGGGACAGCACTAAATCAGGCTTGTGAAACCAAAATATTTCAGAAAGTGGTGAAGATAGCGCTTAGGAAAAAAAAAGTAAGAAGGAAAAAGAAAGAAGTCCAACCAAAAACCAGAGACATCACAGGGCAAATGATAGTCATTATTTCAGATGGCAGATCGGCTGGTTCCCGCAAACGTGGGTCAAGCCGTCTAATCAGTGAACGGGGGACAAACATTAACAAAATGCCATACACATCTATATGTAAGACTTTCTTTCATTTTAAATCGAATGTTCAAAAGTAGGAGGAGAATCTTGCATGAAGTTCGCAAAAAGGAGGGTTAGGAGGGGTAAGGGATGTGTGGTAAGGACAAGGGAAAGGCCCACATCAAGAGTCTCCGGGGTGGGTGAACCTTGTAACACAGGCCTCTGACTAATCAGTGTTCAGACCCTCAAGAGACCACCAAATGAAAAAGTATTCCTATACATGTCCTGATCTTGGAGTTCAACGGGGTTCGTTGCAGTTCTGGAAGGATGTTAATCTGCGGCTCCTATAATACGTACGTCGGTTCCTTTGGGGGTCTCGGGGTGGGTAGACGGACGAAAGGCGAAGGTGAACTTGGCGTTTTTCTGAGGGGACGATCTTGGAAAAGAGAGGTGTGCCCATCAACTTCACTGTTTGCCAATTCTGGGAGTGTATCCTTGGAAGATCCAAAAAGACGAGCATAACATCGGATAGGTCCGCAGGTCGGGCGAATTGGTCAAAAGTTATCTTTGTGTCTCACCTGGAGCGCGGCGAGAAGGGTTTACCCCCATCGAATATGGTTTGTTCTTGCTTGTTAAACGTTCCCAGCATTGCTTGATCCCCGCCCCATGCGCAGGGGCGCCTGAGTAGGTCCGGATAGAAGCGTACGTCCATACTTCAAAGGGAACTTTATTCTGTGTCTGGCCCTTTCTCCATTTTTCCATCCTTGTGTGGGGGAAAGTGTGTGAAAACTCTTAACATATAACGTCTCTGGGATTCTTCGGGGTCGGGTTTTTTGTGGGTATCCCCAGGTCTCCCTAGGATGTATTTGAACAGTTTTGTTAGGGTTGGTGTTATTTCCGCTGGTTTGATGGTCTCTGGCAGGCCTCTGACCCGAATATTGTTTCGCCTGCTTCGGTTCTCCAAGTCATCCATGTGTGAGCTCTAAATGAAGAACTCACGTTTGTCAGTGCTAGTATGATTGCAGGTCGTGAGATCATGAGTCTTGTGGAGTTTGATGGGCGGCCTCCAAACTCTTGCGACCTTCTCTTGAAGAGCTGGAGACGTCAGTTCTGAATTGGTTTTTTTATTCTTGTCTCCAAGGAATTCTGTAAGTCTCTATAGCATTTGCTGCCATATCAAGATTGAAGGACAGCAGGGAACAGGATTTGTGGCGCACACTCGGGGTGACCAGCTTAGCGTGTTTAGAGCATATTCAGGTGGAGGAAGAGCATTGGCACTAGCACTAGGAGCAACCTGAGGGATCCCCGAATGAGCAGGCGTTGCTGATGTCATTCTGTGCGGGCTCAAAAGGCGGTCTAGAAGGGCTACTGTCCCATATAGAGGCATCTTGACTAGAGTGCCAGGACGAGCTGTGTTGTGCCTCTGGCGCAGAGAAAAGGTGGTCTCTTTGGGAGACAGCGGGCCTCTGAGTCCCAGAGACTGAGAGCCCACCTGAGGTCTCTGCAGCGGGTCTGCGGGCCCTTTGTGGCAGAGGGTTAGGCTCCTGCGATGATAGGGATCCAGTTTCTGCAGTCATCGTTGAAAGTACCACATCCTCTGACCTGTGGGTTCCCACAGAACTTGTGAGGGCCCCGGCGTTGAGCCAATGCACCGGTTCCCCCATTTGGGTCTGAAGATCTTGGTGTCCAGTGTTGTCTGAGCTTGCATGGCTCAACAGACCCTCCGGCCTTGTCAGATTTGAGAGGTGGCCAACCTCCACTTCAGCCATCTCCTCTGCCGCCCAGTTAGAGGTTGAGTTGAGGGAGGGTGGGCAGTCATCTCCCTCCATCTGCAATGTGTAAGGAGAAGTGTTGCCGGACGCCATTTTAGGTGTATGGGCTGGGCTATTCCCCCTGGCTTCTGAGGTAACTAACCTGTCCACGCTGCTGCACTCAGATGGTGGCTGAAGCTGAGGTTGCGTGGAGCTCTGACTGGAGAGTGCTGCCGGGGCTCTTGCTGGTGAGCGGCCTTGCGGATCCATAATCTCTCTCAGCTCCGGTGTCTGCAGTGGTGCCGCCCTTGCTCCCGCGCCACCGCCGGGAGTGAATTCTGCAGAGGCGGCGACAGCGGCAAGTCTCTGTGTTGCAGCCTGGGGACTGCATTCTTGCTTTCTCCGGTACAGGTTCTTCCTCCTCCACTGCGCTGATCGTCTTCCCGCCAGGCAGCCCGCTAGACAAGTAAGATGGCGCGAAGGGAGAGGTGGTGCAGGCCGGTAACAAGTCCTCTGTAGCGTCCGAGAGCGGGGGAAAAAAAATGAAAATAGGGATTTCTCCCACCGGGAGGGGTTTGGGTGTCTTGGGAAGCTTTCTGATCCTCCTGCCGACCATATTATCAGGGTTTTTTGAAGAAAGTGTGCTGGCCCTGCACGGAGCTCTGAAAAGCTGCTGCTGCTCCCTCACATGGCTGGCCACGCCCCCTCAAGGGGATAACTTAATCTCTTCTAAAATGTTGTGGATTCTTAATCATTTATTATATTATCGCTCTGTTAGGCTCCTGGCTACCCTAGCAAACCATCATCAGCACCGGACTGGGATTCCTGGGGCTCACCTGTGGAGTTGATTCTTGGGGCCCACCAGGGGAGTTGATTCTTGGGGCCCACCAGTGGAGTTGATTCTTGGGGCCCACCAGGGGAGTTGATTTTTCGAATCTACCAGTGGAGCTGATCCTTGGGACCTACCAGTGGAGCTGATCCTTGGGACCCACCAGTGGAGTTGATTCTTGGAGCCCAGCTACAGGTATTGTACATGACTACAAATAATGCATATGTCCCTTGCACTCTGCCTCTTGCTCTCTGACTCTCTTTTTCTGCCTTTCTTCCTTAAAAGCAGTTCAAGGCCTTCCATGCTCAGGAGCCCATCATGCCCAGGGGTCCACCATGCTCGTGGGCCCACCAGGAGTTTCCCCTGTTCCAATGTGGGCCAGTACGAGCCTGACCGTCAGCACCCCATGATCACATAACAGGATGCTGATATGCTCCCAGAATGAGCACCCTTTCTCTCTTAAGCTCCACAGATGCAGTGGGTAGTATTGCTCATGGTATCTAAGGGGTTAAATGGCTAAGCTATGAACGATCCAGTCATTATAGCAAGTGTTTGGCTGTTATTCACCATTGGGTTCCTGCCACTTTTTATCACAGCTTCCCTGTCTATGCAACCACCCTGTGGTATGTCTACATCATCGACTTTTAGGCAAGGAATTTCATGACATACATGGAGTGTGAAGGTTTTATTTCACAGTAAACAGATGTAAGGAATAAAAAATATCATCAAAAATGTTAAATGTGCTACACAAAAGTTCTGTATAGATTATATGCAAACACATTGCCTGTAAAAATAAATCTAAACTATTATATCACAGAAGTGTCTTATATGACTCAAAGAAAATATTGATACTGATTCTGTGAAATTACTATTCCAATGAACAATGTATTAAATGTGCATAAATGGAATTTGCGCTACAATTCACCACCATCAGATTAAACCTTGTTTCTCCTGTATCGCCTGAGTCACGAGGTTCGGGAAGTATTTACACAAGTGGTTTGAGTTATAAGACACGTACAGTATTATTGCTTATGAGTAATTTAAAATTGCCTCCCAGACAAGCAGAAACTTGGCCACTGGAGTTGTACATTTGCCCAACAAAACTATAATTTGCTGTGTTGTACAAATAGCAGATATCCGGCACTAATTCTTTACTGTGTTTTCTAATACAAATATGTAAAAGAAACAGTAGCTGAGAGGAAGATAGAGCTGATTCCAGGTATTTTCCTGAGGCAAATGTCTTGAGCATTATGACAATCTACAGTTACCGTACATGTGCCTTCTTATACTATTGCCTATCTCTACAATCAATCTGGAACTACAGCTTACAAGAGGAAGAGAATATGATAAATATGTCCAATAGTTAAAGGGGTGTTCTCACTACAAAGATTAGCTTTCAACATGTAGGGACAAGTGAAGACTTTTTCCAAATAGATTAGTCTTTTGACTTTACCTTGGCCAGGAGATAAGATAGATTTTATCTACTCTGAGTGCACACAGTTTTCTATGGTTACATCCATATCCCGCTTCCTGATTAGACAGAGAGCAAGGAGTGAAGTCACCATGGAGGGGAATTAACTCCTTTAAATTTATTTCCTATAGGATTGTTTTTTGTTTACAAAAAGCACTTTTTTTCACCCCTCAGAGCCTTGTAGTTTTGTTTAGAAGATTACTTTCCAAAATTACGTCTTTGAAATCATACTATAAACTACACGAAAACCTGCTTTTTCAGAGTGAGCGCAAAGCTACCTGTGACTATATAAAACACATGGTGGAAAACCCATTTCACCATTCACTTACAAATAATGTAGCAAGTTAACTTTCTTACTTTCTTGTCTCATAAATCTATCATTCATTAGTTTCTAATTACATGCTAAAAGGCAACAACATTTGTAGAATGTATGTTTAACAGATACTGTAGCTATTCCTCTGGTCATCCACATATACATGCACACTCAGTTCATCCACGCGTCCATGGAGATAAGGAAAAAAGAAAGGGGGTCTTTACACCCACAATTGCTTGTTTTAGCCAAATCTACTACTTTGCATATGATTACCTTTAAAAGAGGAATACACCACCTCATAAAAACACAAAAATTTTTAAAATATTGACTTTTCTCAAAATATGTCATTACAAATCAATGGTTTCCCCCGTATTACAGCAACAAGAGAGGTCTCAATCTGGTGAGATTTTTTTCTTCTCTTCGAGATGTCAACTGTGTGGGGGAAGCTGATTCTATACTGTATCAGAACGCACAGATCTGGCCAGAATTTGGGTGATTCATTTGTCCCTTGAATACAATGGGTGAATTGATTTTCTCATAAAAGTGAAACAAAAGAGGGGAAACTAAAACGTCAATGCATCCAAAAGGGGGCAAATCAGTAAAACCTGGTATATTGTGCAGTCAAACTAAACAAGGGTTCAGGTGCTTGTAAAGCGTTAGTCTGTTAGAGGAGAGCATAACGGTTTGTAAAGGGTTTCATGCTTCTAATGTAATAACATCCAGCATGAAGATAGTAGCACTGACCTCCCCAGTATACACATGCTGCAGATGTACAAGCTCCCCCCTTTTACAGTGGAATCTCTCAGCTCAAAAGCACGGAGTCTCACAGAGCTGTCAACATAGTGATCCATTGTCTTGTGAGTCTCTACAATAAATTTACTAAGAGTTTATAAAGAAAAAAAGAAATCATAGAAAAAAGGGACATTACTTACTTAAAAAAACAGACACATGGCCGTACTCACAGATCCAAGGATGGATAAAAACTATTCCCAGTAGGAGGAAATAAAAGCCCCAGCACATTTACTAACGTACTAATGTTGTCCAAAACTTATACAGTACTAACTTAGACTAGACAGTCTAAAAATGTACAAGATGTATCACAGTATTAAAAAATTTTGTCTAACTTTATACTACCTTTTGGCTTGATTTGTAGCAATAATTGCACCAATATTATGATGCATTTTTTTTGCACACAATGCTGCATGTTAAGCCATGTCCCATTTCTGTAAAACCATGCCTCTCCCTATGAAGTCACACCTCTTTTGTTGGCACATTGTGAATGTGCCCCATTGCAGTAGTGGGGCAAGGTATTCCCGTGTGCTAGGCAAATAAGGCATATAGCGCCCCCTTAATGGAAATTTCAGTCCACACCCTACTCCCTTGTGTCTCCTTTTCTGTCGGAATGAAGTATCTCCCTAGGCGCTCGCCTACTTTCGCCTACCCATCGTCCTTGCCCTGCTCCATTGTTCTAATTAGCCACAGTTGTGGCCATTGATCTAGAGCAATACACATCTCTAGATTAGTGTCAACATAAGCTCCTAAGAAATGGATCTGCTTTTCTTTTTCATTAAGTTGCATTGAGAAAAAACTGGTAATGAGATTACGTCATTTTGAGACCTGTAGACCCTGAGCCTGAAATCCAACATAGTCCTTAGAACTGTTCTATTTTAAGCAAATTGAATAAATTGCTTTCTTTTAGAATAAATTGTTTCTCCCACTTCGGGTCAATAATAGGTCCTCGTGTGTCTTATTCTTGGTGGAATAAAAATTTTGGAGTTTACTCCCAAGGAACCATTCAGTAATCAATATGGACTGGATTAAAAAAAAAATTCAATACAAACAATAACTTAACCCCAAACTGGTACCATGAGACACTAAAGGGTCAACACTAGCCATTTGATAATACCATATAACCATGGAGTTATTGATTTCTATTTATTTTATCTATTCATAGCTCTCCTATATATCCTTTAATAACCACAGGGTGGTCGCTCCGACAAAGGCTGCCCCATCAAAGGTTATCCCAAGGCAAACAGCTAACGTTGACCCTATAGTGTCTTATGGAAAATTAGGCAATCTGGACCATTTTTGTATTATTTTTGTATGAAATGAAATTTGAACAAAGTAAAAGTTTATTTAAAATGGAAATTTTTTTTTCCCCCTTAGCAGTATTTTAACCCCTAAGGTACTTTTTTCAAAGTGGTAAAAAAGTGAGAACTTTTATTTTGAGAAGAAAAATTCTCCTTTAGTTAATCCATTTTAGGACCAAATAACTTCCCTCAATAGTAGTCAGGAAGAAATTTCACGTGGCAACCATTACTAGATCCACACAGCTTTTTACAACTGCCAAAAAGGGCCGGCGTTAGCCTTACCACTTGGGGGCATCATCTTAAATGATCATCATTAACGTATCAAGGACAGTGACGTTGGTAGATAAACCTTTGGGACTTCTTGATCAATGTCTCCTTCTAGCTCGTCTAATCAACCATTTAGGACCTTTAGAACCGGCCCTGCAAAAAAAAACACTTTCACTTGTATTGAAGCTCCTAAATATAATCATCTTTTTGTGCAATTATTTATTTTAGCCATCTCATCTTATAGGCTGGATCTTCATCCAGACACAGTTTTCAGCAGTATGGTTTAGCTGTCAGAATCTTTTTCATACATCAGAAATTTTTTTGTTTAACACTTGTGTCTTGTCTATACTTTTCCACTCTATTACTTTATTAGCTGTAGTTTCAACCTGGTTGCTCTTTCCTTTGGATCACTTTTGTCTGGTTTATATTCCCTACAGTCCCAATCTGCTTTGATAGATTCTCCACAGGAAACACATTAATTGGTTGTTTTCCACCTTCTCCCAAAGATGTGTTGACCTTATCTAGGATCCTTAAATCGTAACCTCTTCTTTGAGATCAATACACCAGAACTTATTTGATGACATTTAGGCTTCTAAATCTTTCAATTTTCTCTTCATTTCACAAATAAAAGACCTGATAACGGACAATACTTTCCCTGAAACCGAATCAGATGGAGTAGAAAAAGGGAACTAAATGCAAAGATTCATTGGTCCATCAGTCTTGCAAGATCAACAGGACAGAATTCATAATTTGGAAAAACAGTTCAAAGTTCTCTTGCACTTGTTGGGTTCCTGATATGACTATCCACCACAATATACAGCTAAAACTTAACATTTATTAAATATATGCTAAACCGATATAACTTGATTTCTGAAAATACAATAGCAAATTGCTTCCAAACAAAATACGTATCCTCTTTTTAGTTGTAGCCAGCGAATATTATATAACATTCTCTATAGAGTACAGAAAATTAATGCATTACTCACGTGACGGAGTCTGCAAATTATCGCACAAATGCAAAATGTATTCAATGCAACGTTTCAACATTAAATTTTGAAAAAACAGATACCCTACCAGTCCCTACAAAACCCTTCCTAAAGGCAGGGACCCAATTCCAAAAGGGACGACCCCCACCTATCGGTGGCTATCCCTGGTTTACCAACTAACACTAAGTAGGAAACAAACAAAATTGCTACATAATCCAAGGGAAGAGGAACCCCAACGCGTTGGCCCGTCTGTAGTACAGTTCTTCAAGGGGAATATTTCTCCAAGTATACAATAAGCAGCAAAATGAAAAATAGACATATATACTGTTAAAAAGTTGGCACAGTTGGCGATCTGTTAGACAAACAAACAGGCCCCTGATGATACAAAAAGTGGGCTAAAAGGCCCCTTTCCTGATCTCCATTTAAACTATCCACATGTTCCTGATATGACATCTGAAAGATACAAGAACCGTCACTTCAATACCAATAGCAACCCTTAGAACGCTAGCCTTTAAGTGAAGGAAGAAAAGTTATAACCATAGATTAAAAAAATATAGGAGCTGGACAAGCAGGCTGAATTCCTTCAGGGCTTAATGCAGCACCATAGAAAGTGTGAGCATTCCATACCCCTGCTCTTCCCTGCGTAAATAGACACAACATCCTCCAACACTCCATCTTTGGGGCCCCTTCCCTTCCCATGAGCATAAATCAGAACCCCATGTCAGTCTCCAAAGGATACTAAATTCAGACGCCAACCCTAAATGCACATGTAAGAGAGACGAATTGCAAATTCTTCCGTGTAGAACTGTATTCTTGTATGAATATTCTCTCTGAATAGACATCTTTCATCCTAGAGACTGCTCAGTGGCACTATGGTATATTCTGACTTTGTACATATGTATACGTATTTTACAATGTTTTACTGAATTTGCATTTCTTCTGTTTTATTGCAGGTTCAATAAATGGTGGGTAGCAAATCCCAGCTATGCAGACATGTAGGACTGCGATAGCTGTCAGCATGGCTGTTAATTTCCTAGGCTTCCACCTATGGTGGAAGATACTGGTATTCTTATTGGAATAGGCCTTGGAGGGCCCTGGTACCAGCAGAGGAACATGAATGTTGCAACTAATGCACTGTGCCACCACACTGAGTGGGAAGACCCAAGTAAGATGTTAAAAAGATTATTGGCACCAAGAGTAGAGCATAGAGACAGCTGTGTAAGATGCATTTAAAGGGGTTTTCGAGACTTTTCTAAATGTCCCAACCAACTTCAACTATGCTAATATAGAAAATTAACCCATATTTACTTCTTCATCACTACCATCCCAGCACTACCAGATCATCCCTGGTTCCTCACCAATGACATTATTATTACGTTCATTAATCACATACTTCTTCAGCCAATCACTGACCTCTGTGGTCACATGCTGAAACCAAGACGGTTTGCAGCATTTTGTGACCATGAACGTGTGTCACAGTGAGTCTAAAGGAGAACACGGACCTTGGCAAGCGAAAGGTGATGATGGGAGAAATAAGTATGGGTTAATTTTCTATTTTAGCACATTACAGAGAGAGAAAGATAGGGGGTTTTAAAAGTCTTGGAAAACCCCTTTAAAAGTGACATTAGTCTTTGTGTGTTGAGAAGTAGTGTTTTTGGACACAGTGAAGGAAGACGAAAGTGATAAGAGTGGGTTATGAAGGAAAAGGATTGGCACAGAGCTGTGCAACAAAAAGGGACTGTTCCTTTGCAATGATCTCTGCAAAAGAAACACTGGGAGTTGGGCATCCAAAAACAGGAAGCCACCAAGAACAAAAGAAAAACAAGAAAAAGGAGGCTGCCCAGGCATGTTGAAGACAGGGGAAAAACCAGTAGAAGCTCAAAAAAGCAAAACCCTATAGTCAAAGAAAAATAACAACATGGTAAGGGAGAGGTTTTTACTTTTTTATCTTAACCTTAAATGTTTTTTTAGGGTTTTTTTTCTGTCCCACCTGCAGGGGGAGGACAACCCCTAAAAAATAAAATTTACTGGATTCTTTAATCTAAATTTGGCTGTACTTTAAAAGGGAAAGGAAAAAAAGAAAAAAAAAAAAACACCACTTCTGCTTTTCATAAAAACCACAGTTTTTTTTGCCACTTTTGGCTAAAAAAGTTATTTTAGCGTTTCCCCTGAAAAATCATTGAAAAATATTTGCTGCAAAAAACCTTCACCCCTAAAGGTAATGGAGAGTAAACATTTCTTTATTGAAAAAAATTTTACAGGGGAAAAGCTCACTTGTTTGTTTAAGAAAAAATTAGCTATATGTGTGTTTTCATTGAAGAAGAACAAGGAAACATTGCCCTTTCACTTTGGGGTAGTCCAGGATCGAGAACCAAAATAAAACAAGTGTTTTTTTTTCTTTAAAACAATGTTCCAAAAAAAAAAGGTGGGACACCAATTTATGATTTTTTCTGCCCAGAAAAGGTGAAAGTTTGATTGGCGGGGATCCTTTTTTCCCAACTATAGGGGTTCAGATGGCTATCCATGTTTATAGGGGTTTTGTATCACAACGTTTTATCATGTGAGCAAGCACAACGGAGAAATCTGGTGGAGTGATGCCCCACTGCCAGAGAGACAAAACAAACCCTATAACTTTTTGGCAAACACTTAATGGCATTGTACACACACCCTGGAAATGTACAGAAACTCTTGTACTTGTGGGCAAGCAGAAGAGTCCCTTCTGGTTTGTGTAGAGAGCTTTTTTGAAAGCAAAATGATGAAGCAAAAGGGGGCAGGGAAAAGGATAAAAGTGTTAAAACACCTTGCCTGTTATTCCATTGATGCTGGGAAACAAATGGTTATCCTTTGCAAAACAGTAAAAAGCCTGATTATACCTTTTAAGAAGAGTGTTTTGGGGGCAACCCAAATTTTGGGAGGGTACATTTATTTTCCGCAAAATTCTTGCCTGTAATTGGGGCAATTGTGAAAGTGTGGATGCAGGGGGAAAAGCAAAAGAGAAACTCAATGGGAAAGATATAGAACAAACAAGGGAAGAGGGGTTGTCAACGCTGACCGGCACCCAATTGTAATTTGATTGACCAGTATACCCTTTTGAGGAATAGAGGAGCGTTAGGTCGCACTAAATTTAAACCCCAAGGAAGTGTAAAAAGGGTTACATATTATAGTTTTTTTTCTTCTCCCCAGAAATATGAAAAAAGAGAAAGACTTACAAAAGGCAATTCACCAAAAATTAAAGATGCTTTGCCCCACAAAAAACTGATGCACTTCAGGGGTTTGGCCCCGCGGGCCCCTCCCCCGGGGCCCTGCGGGCGCACCCCGTGTTTTTTCACCCCCGCCGGGTCCCCCCGCCCCTTTCCGGGGCCCGCGGGGGGGGCCCGGTTTCTCCCTTACCCTTCCGGCCTCCTGAACCTTTTCTTCCCCGGGCCCGGGCCCGGCCCGGCGAGCGGCCCCGCCCCTTAGCGCGCGCGCCCCGGGCTCTCGGGGTTTTTAAAAAGGGCCATTACGCCCATTATTGGCTAAGTTTGGCAGGTGACCCTTTTTAAAAACCCTCCCCTTCCGGTCACCTTTCCCGGGAATCTTTAGTGCCGTACACCTATAAGAAAGCTTTTCCTAGGGGCCCGTTTCTGTCTACCGTGTCCAACCTCTACCTCCTTTTTCCCCTGACCCACAAACCCAATTGCCCCCTGCCCTGACCCCCCCCCTTCCCTTCCCCCCGACTCCGCCTACGCCTCCCCTTTCTGTACCCCCGCACTGCCTTGGCTCCCACCCAAGCAAGTAAACGCCAGGGGGACGACCTGGAAATTCTCCCCGCCGCAGCAAGTCCACCCCCGCTTTGCGGGGGCTCGGGGAAAAAACCCCGGGCCCCCAACTTAGATTCCCCCCCTGGAAAACCTTTCCACCCGTTTTGCGGGGGTCCACGGATCCAACCTGAAAATTCGTTACAGTAAAAAATCCGGCCATGGATCCCGCCAAGGAAACCCGCCCCGGGACCCGGTTTCTCACGGCAAAGTGCTCAGCAGCTCACCCCAACCTAGCGAAACAACCCCCAGCGCTAAACCCAGTTGCCCCGGCCATAAGCAGCAACTCCGGCAAACCCAACAGCCGCCGATTTCCTCCTCCGGGGGCGACATTTTTTTCCCCCAGCCCCCCCGGGACTTTCGGTGCGTTTTACCACTACCTACAATTTGACGGGACTCCCAAATTTGTGCAGGGGTTTTAAATTCCCCAAAAGTGCCGATCCCACGTTAAATTGACCCCGGTAAATTTTCCCCCCACGAACTTTCCCAAGGGGGCCTTCGGGGTCAGTCTTCTGCCCGGGGAAGGCTCTAGCTTGGGCCCCCCCCTCGGGGACCGGGGCAAATCCGGAAACAAACGGCCCCCTACAGTTTTTTCCTCTCTGATTTCCCGCCCAATTTGTCTTTGAAGACCGGCACGGCTTCCTGGGAAAGAGAACCGCCAACGGGAACCCTTCCCGCCAGGGTACTCTTCTGTGGGCGACTACGCAGTTCTTTTTCCCGGGCCCCGGGCCCTCGGAGCTGCCCTTTGGAAACGACGCCGCCCTATGTCCCCCATTTTTTAAAAAGGGGCCTGTCCTTTCAAAATTTTAAGGACACCCTACCCGGGCTAGAGAGACCCGCCTCTCTAACCCAACGGGGTCCACCTAGCCCCCGGGAAACAAATGCCCTTTCGCCGAGCGACAAGAGGAACTACGCCGGGAACGTGATCTCGCCCGACCACCCCCCAAATTGCCTCGCGGCCCCGGTTTTAAAAAAACCCCCCGCCCCCTTTTTCCCATTTCCTCCCGGAAAAAACCCCCCTGCAGGGGAAACCTTTCCCCAACTTTGGGTTTCCAAACCAGGAACGTCCCGCCTTTGGGGCAAAAAAAAATATTCCCTTTAAAACTGTCCCGGCCCAACCCCTCCCGAAAAGGTTTCCCGCTTCCCCCAAACAGGGGCGGGGAAAACCGCGCCCGAACCTAGGCAAAGTGGGAGAGGAAACCCGGGGGGAAAACCCCCTTCCTCTCCCATTTCTTACTATGGAGGTTGGGGCTTTTTTCCCGGGTTCCGGGCCCCCTTTTTTTTCGGGGCCCCCTTTCTGGTCTGGCCCGGGCCGGAAATTTTTATTCATGCCTCCCGGGGTGCCCCAGAAAACGCCCCCGGGTGACCCGTCTGGAGAACCCCCTGGTAAAAACCTCCGGTTTGGCACTACTTAGTGGGGCCCAAATCCCTTTCGTGCCCAAAGGGCCTTGCCCTCTCGGCGGGGTGGCCTTTACCCAAGGAGGAAACACCTTCAAACGCCCCCCCCTGGGGTCCATCCTCCGCTCCCCCCTTTTGGGTTTCTTCCGGCTACAGCTCCACCCCCAAACCCCTCGTTTGGAAAACCCCGGGAGATTCTACGCGGGGCTCCCGACAGCCAAATCGCTGCCCTCCAGTTCCCCGGCCTGTCCGGGCATTCCACCTCATCAGCTTTACAGGTCCCTGCCAGGCCTCCCCCCTGAATCCCCGGGCCCTAGGGGGACGTCTTTTCGAAAAAACCCGGGCCGAATCTTTTTCCCTCCTCACCGTCCCAATAAACGCCCATTGACCTCCTTCCTTTTCCCCAGTCCTCCTCGGGGGGTTTTAAAGTTTTAACCCTTTGTCCAACCAAGACCCCGGCCCAATGCCCGGACTATATCCTTAAAACCGCAAAAGGGCTTTAAAACGCAAGCCTTCATCACCCCCCGGGACCCGGGGTTTTTCCCCGTCCAGAAGAAAAAGGGGTTTCTCTCCGCCCTGCATTGACTCCCCGGGCCTAAACCCAAATTTAAAACCCGTAAAAAAACCCGGGTTCCCCTTGCCACAAAAAAAACGGAACTCTTTGCCCGTTTTCCCAAGGACCCCAAGGTCTTCTCCAAACGGGCCCTCCCCGGGGGCAAACAACTCATCAGGACCGTGAGGGGGGATGATTTGGAAAACGGCTTTTCAATACCCGCAAACGGCCATTTTGAAACCTGGTGATCCCATTCGGTCTTCAATGCCCCCGTTTTTCTTTCAGGATTTGTAAACAAAACCTTAAAAGGGACCGGGCCTACACGTGTGTCATCGGTTCGGACGACTTTCTGGTTTCTCCCCTAACCTCCGGACCCATCTACTCAGGTCGCAGGCCCCTGCAACGCCTTCGCGCAACCCCCCCTGTAACCCCAAGTTAGGAAAGTCCCGTTTTTCCACCAACCCAGTCTCCCTTTTTCCTGGGTTAAATTGTCCCCGACCGGGGGCCCCTGCAAATGGATCCCACCAAGCGTCTGCTATCTTGCAAGGGGCCCACGACCTTTGGATTTCCCGACCCATCCAACTTTTTTTGGGCTTTCCCAAATTAAATTACGACAGTTTATATCCCACTTCTTACACTGGTGGCTCCAAATTGGGGGCCCACCGGGAAAACCCAAATCCCAAATGTTGGCCACCAGGGGCCGAAAAAAGCCTTCCCCAATTTTGAAGAGGGGCCTTTTGTTTCCCCCGCACCTTTTCTGTCACGCCCTGATCCTGAGAAGCCTTTCTCTCGGGACGTGGATCCCTTTTTCGTGGGGCCGGAGCTGTTCTACTCAAAAGGGTCCCAGGGGGAAAAACCCTCACCTCGGGTTCTTCTCCAAGACCTTCTCGTCGGGAGAAAAACTATGCAAAAAGGGGAAACCCAGAATTGCTCCCCCCAAACAAGATGGCCCCCGGAAAGTGGCGGGGATTTTTCCCGGGGGGAGCTTTGTCATCCTTTTCGAGGTTTTACACTGAAACACAAAAAAACTTCAGTACCTCCATTTTCCCCCCCCCCCGCCCAATCCTCGGCAAAACACGGTGGTCTTTTTTTTTCCAGATTTGACTTTTCCCGGGTCCATTTTCGCCCAGCTGAGGGGAAAAAAATCAGGCTGATGCCCCTCTTGCGCATCCCCACGTCTCCCGGGGAGGACCCCAGCCCTTTCCCCACATCAAACCTCCGGAACACCTGTTTCCCGGGAGCACCTGTTTTCCCCCGGGAGAAAACCTCCTGGCAAGACCTACGTTTCGGGCCAAACGCTGCGCCCAAAAGGGAAACTTAATTGGGGCACTGCTCCCTTTTTTCAGGAAAATCCGGGGGGCCCCTAGATCGTTTCCCGTTTATCTCCCCGGACTACTGGAGGGCCCGGACGGCTTTAAAAATTTAAAAAGGGTTCGTGGGTGCCCCGTGCTACTTGTTCCCGGAAAAAAGGTAACCCCGCCACAGCCTAAACCCGGGGTGCGCACCCCTGCCTACGCCCAGTACTCCATTTTTCCCCATGTGGCGTGGATTTCATCACCCCCCCCCTTCCATCCTCTTTGGGCAAAACCGGGGGCTGGGTCTTACGGATAAAGGGCCCCCGAAGATGCCCCCACTTCCCTCCCAACCCGCCCCCGGGGTTAAACCTTTCCCACCACTCCCTTGGCCCCCCCGTTCTTTACTCACATCTTTTCCCCAAGCACCGGCCCCCCCCACACCCTCCCTTTCTGATCGGGGGTGCAGGGGTTTTTGTCCAAGTTCGGGGCGCACCCCTGCTCCCAAAATTTCGGGGGAAGTTAGACTCTCAACGTCTTTACCTCCGCAATCTAACGGGCCCGTAAAAAGTCAAACCCAAATTTTGGGCATTTTCTTTCGTCACTTTTTTTTCGCTTCCCCCCAGGGATGAAATTGGGGGTTTACCTCCTACCCTTTTGGGCCCAATTTTTTATATAATTCACTGGATTCAGGGCCTCAGGGGCATCTCCCCTTTTTTTAAATTTTATATGGTCGGCATCCCCCGCCCCCTCCCCCCCTCTTCCCTCCCCCTCCGAGGTTTTCCCCCTGTAGATGCCCTTTGGGCCACGACCTATCTGGGATCTGGGACAGACCTTCCCGTCCCTGCAGCGTGCTGCCGCCCTTAAAAAGGCCAGGCGGACAGGAAGAGGAAAAACCCCCGCCCAACCCCTTTTCCCCGGAGACAAAGTAGGCTGTCCCCCCAAAAATGTCAGGCTAAAAAACCCCAGTTTTCAAGCTTGGGCCCGGGGCTTCCCCCATCCCTTTTAAATCCTGAGCCGTTTTTAACCTGTCATAAAAGCCAAACCCCCCTCCCACCAGCGGGTTTCCCAAATTTTTTTCCCCTGTTTTTCCCTTTCCCAAAGCCCGTCGTGTTGAAACCGCTTTTTCCAAAAAGTTGTCCCTCCCCCCCCTCCTGAGTTCCCCTACCTCCAAAATATTTGCTTTTTTGAGATCTTGGCTATGAGGGTTTTTTTAGGGGTAAATCGGCAATTTTGGTTTGATTGGGGGGGATTCGGGCCGGAGGAGAACCGGGAGCCTGAGGAGAACATCCGGACCGCGGCTCCCTGATGACCTTCCTCCGAACCAGAAAAAGGGGGGGCCTAGGGGGGGGGGGGAAATGTCACGGGGGGGTCCCCCAGCCGCCCCGCCCGGGGTGCGGGCCCCATCGTGTTACACCCGCCGGGTTTCCCCGCCGCCCCCGCCCGGGGCCCCCGGGGCCCGGGTTTTTTTCCCCCTTTTCTCCCTTCCTTCCGGCGTCCTGAGTCCTCTCGTCCTCCCCGGCCGGGGCCGGCCCCGCGCCCCCCGCTCCTTCGGCGCGCCCGCGCCGGCTCTCGAGGGTTTAAAAAAACCCGAACCCCCCCTTATTGGGTAAGAATTTGGGAGGTGAACCCCATTTAAAAAAACCCCCCTTCCTTCCGGGGCACCTTTGCCGGATTTTTTTTAGTGCCGTACAGCCTATAGAGAAAGCTTCTAGTGCCTCGTTGTCTGTCAAAACCCGGGACCAACCTCTACCCCTGTTTTTCCCGACCACGAAAACCCTTTCCGCCTGTCCTGACCTCCGCCTGTCCCCCAAATCGCCCACGCCTCACGATTCTGTAAAACCCCCGCACGCCTTTTGGGTGCCCACCCCCAAGCAAGTCACGCCATGGGAACCACCTGGTATTTTTCCCCCCGCACAAGGCCATCCGCTTTTCGGCGGGCTTTTACTTAATTCCTCCCCTGGTACGGGTTACAAAAAACGTTGCGGTGGTCCAGCGGATCCAACTAAACCCCCGCCCTTCTTTCATGCCAAAATGCTTTACCCCAACATTTAAATTAAAATGTTTTTGGACTTATTGCACCGTGTTTCACAAGAGGTGGGGCTAAACAAAGATTAAGGGAAGGCCTTTGGGAGAAAGGAAAAACGACATTTCAAAGCCAAAAAATTTTCCAAAATATTTTTGCACAATTATTAAACAAAAGGGCCCAAAACCGAAAAATGGTATAAAGCAAAACAAAAAATTTTTTTTTAAATGGCAAAAAATTTTTAATAAACCCTTAACCCCCCAAAAACTAAACCATTTCTGAAAAAAATAGAAAAAAAGAATTTGCTGCTCTCTACATGTGTCCCTTTTTGTAAAGTAATAATAACCCGAACAAAGCCCTTAAATAGGTTGTCTCACACAAAAGGGTTTGCTTCCCAAAATGTAAGGGGAAAAATTTGATAAAGACTTTTTTTCCCGATACATTCCCCTTTTTTAAAGTTAAACCTTGGTTCGAGAAAAAGAGATTTAACTGAGTACACACAGGGTTTTCCCATTACCTTACAGTTCCCCCCTTCCCTGATTAGACAGAGAGC
>JAODAL010051174.1:0-26865 GCA_025379985.1 Phyllomedusa bahiana
TAAAAAAAAAAATTGATGTTTTACATGGCTTAATAAGACGTAACAGATGCATTAAAATGTGAATTCACATAGTTTGTATTTGCATGACTGATTTGATGCTGTTCAAGTACATAGTTTTGCATACATTGTTTAGAATTCCGAACTCTAATTTCCACAGAGGTTTTAGTCTGGTAACAAATGCTCTCAAAGAAAGGAAACAAGAGTTATTGTTGCCAGAACATGCCTTATCTACAAACAAGGCACGTTACACTCCTTTCCTGCTCTGTCCTCAAGGCTGGAAGTGGAATTTCAATCTGTTTGTTTCAGAAACGTGCACATTATCTCACACATCTTGAAGCAATAAAATGTATTTGCTGAAGAAAGCCTTTGTTTTTACAAGTTCTCTAAACATTAATAGCAGTTTCCATTCTGCATTCAACTGGAAAATAAATGGAAGCATAAGTATCTTATAATTGAGATTTTTTTTCAACTGAGAGGAATGCAAGAATGACAGATCTGTTTTATGAGCCACAACTGATGCAGCACACTTTTCATATGCTTTTCAGTAGAAATGGGAGCTCTTATTTCTTGGAGAAATAATACATTACATTTATACAAAATAGTGAGTTAAGCAGTCACTAGTTGTCATTTTCCTTCTACATTTCAGACAATTAAAGCCATTGTTGCTCTGATCTTCTGTTTTCTTTAAAAAGGGGAAAACATATTTTATAAAAAAAACAATAGATAATAGATAGATAAAATAATAGAAGATAATAATAGATAATTTAAAAAAAAAAGGTTCTAAAAGGGGGATATTGTAGAACCTGCATGCCCTTGTGGTCAATTTTTACAGTTTTGTTAGCTACAGGATATAACAAATATAAACATATAAAGTGTTCCTTCCTTCTGGTTTTATGCATAGTATGATAACTAAGGCCGGGTTTCCATATGCACTGTGATTTTCATTTTTCTGTTTCTTCACAGGAACAGAAAATTTAAAAATACTGTAATTGCTAGATTCTTTTAATAACAAACACCAACAGTGCTTGATGGGCCCTTTTTGACTATAAATGGGTCTGTCAGTTTTCCGTCATGATGTCCATCGTTTGAACAAAAAATATAGCAGTGCACTGTGCACAATTTTTGACATAATTGTTTTATAGAATCTGCGACAGAAATTCCTAGAACCTCCGAAATAGATGTAAATAAGGCCTTTGTTATTAAATTTGTGCTTTTCTGGTGTTGTAAATAGCTTCCCTTCTCTGCACAAGAACTGCACCGTTTCCTGTTTGAAACCTGCTTCCCTTTATCTTGTAAACCTTCCAGTCTTATCTTATCTTCCTTCCTTCCAACCTTGGTCTCAAAGTATGTCCCCTGTTTCCAACCTCATGCTAAAAGCCTTGCAACAGAGGACCATATGGTAGTTGCCTCACAGGCTGATCTGAAAAAAAGCCAAACCCCTTTATATTCTGAATCTCTTGGGTTTGACACATACATTTATCCTGCTAGACAAAGACAAATACTCAACTTCCCCGTCATTCAAAAGACATGTAGGAGTGAGGGAAATACACGAAAATTTTAAAGAAAGAGATCACAAACATGCCTAACTTTAGGAAAGATATTAATCAGAATATTTTTTTCACTGAACAACCCTGTTAATAATGAATGTTTGAGTAAAGTGTTTTGTCTGTATCAAATGTGACATAGGATTTGCTTTTATCACAGTAAGTGTTTTTTTATGTGCTGCTTGTTACATCTTCTTTTTATTCTATTCTCAAGATACTTGTATGTAAAATATAAACAATAAACTCTTTAGAGACAGATAACACTTAGCACATTACCTTATTTTGTTCAGAAGAGAAGGGGTAGCTTCAGAAATAACTATAATAAAATTCTATTTACAACATATCTGTGGTTCATATTTAGAGTATAGTTTTACAGAAAATTATCCAGCCTTTATAAAGCATAACTTTTAATCACATTAAAACGTAACATTAAGGCAGCAAATAGTATAAGTTCCAAATTTGCTCATTAGTATATTATTCTGTAAGAAATAAAGCGTTAGAAGGTACACTTAATACTAACCCTTGACAATTATCTCTACTTTCACCCCTGGCAGAGAACTCCTCCCGAAAAGGGTGACCCTGCAAGCTAATCCTATTATGCCCTCAAAATATTCCTTATAGGACAACATCCAAACCTAAACACCCAAAGGCTTTTCATCCAAATTGTAATGGAATCTTCAGTGGGCCAACATAGCAAGAAGTGATAAGCACAGCAAGGAAGCACTGATGAGCCAGAAGGACTAGTATTTCCGAAATTTAGGAAACTATTAGGAAACATCAGTTCTGCTGGCTTACCAGTACTTTCTTGCTGTGCTCATCACTTGTTGCTACATTTGCATTTTTTAATGCTCAATTGGTCCTTTTATTTAAACTCTAGTATGAGAAGTTTGAAAAAAGGGAATGTGTAGGAGTGCTTAAGACAATTAAGCATAAAGGGGTTCTCCGGGACTATCTTTTTATTTGTTATAGGTAGAGATGGGCGAAGTGATTCTAACGAAGTGAAATTCGTTTAGAATTTCAGGAAAACTTCGGTTCTGAACTAAGTCGAAGTTTGGGGTACATAGGGTGAACGAAGTGTGCTTTTGATTGATAAAATGGCTGCGAGCACATGGCGTTACATGGGGCAAAGCACTCTGGGAGGAAGAAGGGCATAGCCTGCATGACATGTGCAGAGATGAAGCCAATCAGAGACCGGCGGGATTCTGTGACGTCACCGCACTATATAAGTCCGGGTGCGAAGCTGGGAGCTCACACTTCTCTCACTGTACTGATCAGGGAAGGTGCTGCCGCGGCTGAATGTGATAGCTCTTACTGAAGAACTGATTTTTATACAGCGATTTTTGTGGGGTGTCTTAGCTTGTCTCAGAGACTGCTTCTCTTAATGTTCTATTGCTGATTTTTGGGGTATTGGATCTGAAGTCCAGTGTGCGTCCACTGCAGCTGCATATACATTTTAATGCTATCTGCTCACAGCACATTGAATATCCAAGGGGATCTAAGCCAGTTCCTGTTGTATTCATATTAAAGAAACAGCGTTTTTACAATACAAATACCACTCCATTTTGGCTGCTCAATTCTTTTGCGCAATTTACACCCAGGGTTAATTAAGCGTTGTTTTTCTGCTGCGGTGACTCCAAGAAACCGTCTTTTTCACGGCCAAAAAATACAATTTCCCTGTAGCATAATTCACAAGCGAAGGTTAATTACAATTTTTTCTCTTGTTGTGTAGCATAGAAAACACGCCATTGTAACACGCTACAAAGCTCGTAGTTTGTGGTTGCTTAATTGTTTGGCGCAATTTACATCCAGGGTTAATTAAGCGTTGTTTTGCTGCTGTGGTGACTCCAAGAAACCGTCTTTTTCACCGCCAAAAAATAAAATTTTCCTGTACCATAATTCACAAGCAAAGGTTAATTAAAAATTTTTCTCTTGTTGTGTAGCGTAGAAAACACGCAATTGTAACATGCTACAAAGCTAGTAGTTTGTGGCTGCTCAATTCTTTTGCGCAATTTACATCCAGGGGTTAATTAAGCGTTGTTTTTCTGCTGTGGTGACTCCAAGAAACCGTCTTTTTCACCGCCAAAAATTAAAATTTTCCTGTACCATAATTCACAAGCAAAGGTTAATTACAATTTTTTCTCTTGTTGTGTAGCGTAGAAAACACGCAATTGTAACACGCTACAAAGCTAGTAGTTTGTGGCTGCTCAATTCTTTTGCGCAATTTACATCCAGGGTTAATTAAGCGTTGTTTTTCTGCTGTGGTGACTCCAAGAAACCGTCTTTTTCACCGCCAAAAATTACAATTTTCCTGTACCATAATTCACAAGCAAAGGTTAATTAAAATTTTTTCTCTTGTTGTGTAGCGTAGAAAACACGTAATTGTAACATGCTACAAAGCTAGTAGTTTCTGGCTGCTCAATTCTTTTGCGCAATTTACATCCAGGGGTTAATTAAGCGTTGTTTTTCTGCTGTGGTGACAAAAATAAACCGTCTTTTTCACCGCCAAAAATTACAATTTTCCTGTAGCATAATTCACAAGCAAAGGTTAATTACAATTTTTTCTCTTGTTGTGTAGCGTAGAAAACACGCAATTGTAACACGCTACAAAGCTAGTAGTTTGTGGCTGCTCAATTCTTTTGCGCAATTTACATCCAGGAGTTTATTAAGCGTTGTTATTCTGCTGTGTTGACTCCAAGAAACTGTCTTTTTTTCACCGCCAAAAATTACAATTTTCCTGTACCATAATTCACAAGCAAGAGTTAATTACAATTTTTTCTCTTGTTGTGTAGCATAGAAAACACGCAATTGTAACACGCTACAAAGCTAGTAGTTTGTGGCTGCTCAATTCTTTTGCGCAATTTACATCCAGGGGTTAATTAAGCGTTGTTCTGCAGTTGTACTCAGTAAAAGAAACTTTGTTTTTCACCGCCACAGAAGAAATTCTGTAGCATAATTCATATCCGAAGGTTAATTAAGCCTGTTTGTGCTTTTATATTCAGTAAAATACACAGTTTTTAAACGGCACATACAAGTCAATTTTTCCTGCCCATTTGTGGAGCGCAATTTATATCCCAGGGTTACCCAAGCTTCTTAGTGGGTTCATTTGGAGTCAAATACAGGGTGTGTATTTATCATATACAGATATCTTCATCAAACAGTGTCTGTACATTTTAGAACAAACAGTATGTCAGACAGAGAGGTGGCAGGCTCTTCACTGGCGAGTGGCAGAGGCACAAACATTCCAGGCCCAGGTCGCAGCACAGCAAGGGGACGTCGCAGCAGGGTCACTCGGTGAGGCCACAACTGCCGCTGTCATCTAGCGGCCATGTGCTGACTAGCAACCCAATGGTTCTTGATTGGTTGACTAGGTCATCCACTTCCTCCAAGATGACATCTGACAACACCAGCCAAGAGTTGGTGGGAAGGTCAGACACAACCCTTAGTTGGCATGGCCCGGAAGCGGGTAAGCGGCCCTCACCTGTCCTCAACCCGCCTCTGTCCCATCCGGTTACCTCAGCCAGAGATCTACTATGTGGTCTGGGCTCAGCGCCACTATATAGCGAGGATGAACAATTTGAGAGGGCAGTCAGCAGCTACTTGCAGCGAAGAAAATGGGGCCAATATCCCCTGCTTCTTGCAGTAGGCGGCAAAGTATAGATGTTGAGAGTGGCATGGGAGGTCATGTTTGTGAGGGGTCAGCCTCTGCATACCAAGACTGTTGATGAGGACAGCAGTGACGATGAAAACACAAATAGATGATGATGTAGCCGAACACACCTTGGGAGCCGGGTGAGGCAGGGCTTCATCATCGTCAGGAGAAGAGGGCGTCAGCTTGCGCGTCAGGCAGCGGCGCAGCCAGCAAGTGGGTCGTGTGGCCGTGAGTCAGCAGGATAGCAGCAGTGTGAGGTAGGGAGCCAAGCGGCCACGGGTAAAAAACCCGCTTCGCAGGTCCAAGAAAGTAGCGGCACAGGGGCTCAGCGAGGCAGCGGCGGCAGTAGTCACTCAGTGCGGAGCGTTGACGGTAAAATCCGATACTCGGTGGTGTGGCAGTTCTTTGCTAAGACACCGCAGGAGCCGAATATGGGTATATGCAGAATCTGTAGGCAGAAAGTGAAGCGTGGCCAGGGAGCTAACGTTGGCACCACGGCCCTGCGTCAACACATGCAGCGTCACCATCCGGTGGCCTGGGAGAAACGTGGCTCAGATGTGGTGGTCCATCCTGCCTCTGCAGCAACAGCAGCAGCAGCAGCAGCGCCAAGTGGCACGCATGCCATTGCAGCCAGTCAAGGCTCCACCACCTCTGCAGCAGGGAGCTGTTTCTCTTTGACATCATCTCCCGGTCCAGATGCACCTGCTCCTCGCTACTCATGGCGCCAGCAGTCGTTCAGCGAGGCGATTGCAAAGAGACAACAGTATGCGTCCAACCATCCTAAGGTGCAGAAGCTGACCGTACTCCTGTCCAAGTTGTTGGTGCTGCAGTCCCTCCCTTTCCAAATGGTGGACTCTGCACCGTTCAGAGAACTAATGGCTTGTGCTGAGCCGAGATGGAGAGTTCCAAGCCGTAATTTCTTTTCCAAAAAGCAGTACCAGCACTTCATAAATATGTAGAACAGAAGGTGGGCCAGTCCTTGAGCTTATCGGTTTTTTCCCAAGGTGCACGCAGCGCGGACGTCTGGAGCTGTAACAAACGGTCAGGGCCAGTACATGTCCTTTACGGCCCACTGGGTGAATGTGCTTCCGGCCCAGGCACACCAACAACTTGGACAGGAGATGCTGCTTTCTCCTCCACGTTGTCAAACTGCGGCTCCTGCACCAATGTCCGCCTCCTCCTCCTCCACCACCACCACCATCTCAGCCTAAACAAGTACTGCTCCATCATACCACATGTGTAGGGCACAGCGGTGTCACGCAGTTCTACACCTGGCTTGCCTCGGCGAACGAAGGATTTCCACACGCCAGTGCCTTAGGCGTCAGACTACATCAGCCATGACGCCTCACCCAAACTGTGAGAAATGAGTCTGGGTTCAAACTACCTGCCTCCGCCACTAATCTGATGCCGCCACCCGCCTGATGACACACATCTGCCAACAGTTTCTCCATCTGCCACCAACCATCTTTACCAGGGACTGGTATTGCCACCCACCTCCACACTCTGTCATTGTGCCACTGTCTGACCTAATGCTGCTGCCGCCGTCACCTCCACTCTCTGTCATTGTGCCACTCTGTGGCCTACTCCAGTTTTTGCCACCTCCAGAATGTCATTGTGCCACTGTCTGACCTCATGCTGCTGCTGTGGCTGCTGCCGTAACCTCCACACTGAATCATTGTCCCACTCTGTGGCCTACTCCTGTTTTTTGGGGCTTATGAACAGCTCAATGGCTGAACAAACATGAACCCAGTAGCTAGCAGCTTTGCCATTTATGCTAACTGGGAAAAAGATCACATGTGCAGCTAATTGCTAGATCAAGATGAAAAACTGCACACCAACTTTAACACCTATTCACACCAGCATGCAGAAAAGCCGCAGTATAATGCATGGGAGATTGCACAGATGCAAAGTAACCAATAAAAACAATCACTCATACAACCTCAGGGCATGAGGAGGTGATTGCCGGTACTACAATTGCATATAGTAAGGCGATACAAAAGTGTGCCATAAATTTTAGATACGTGTGGGACACAATGCTGGGTTACAGCCTATTAGTGACACCTTTTACTATTAGACCCGGGGGGGCTGCCAGCATTTTCTAAGTGTCCAACACGGCACACTCTGCTCCCCAGCATGTTGGGCGAATAAAAAAGGGGCATACGGAAAAATTATTGAATATGAGGTATTAGTTGGTAATGGGGGCCCCATGACACAAGCTCACAAGCCTCTTCACGGCTCCTCATGTCTTTTCTGCATGCTGGTGTGAATAGGTGTTAAAGTTGGTGTGCAGTTTTTCATCTTGATCTAGCAATTAGCTGCACATTGATCTTTTTCCCAGTTAGCATAAATGGAAAGCTGCTAGCTACTGGGTTCATGTTTGTTCAGCCATTGAGCTGTTCATAAAGCCCCAAAGAATTGGAGTGTTTTTTTGAGTAAGTAAATGTCCCATTTTTGTATGTTTTTGTGTTTTTTTTTTGTAAATTTGTTAGTTTTAGGGACTCACAAGACATGAGGAGCCGTGAAGAGGCTTGTGAGCTTGTGTCATGGGGCCCCATTACCAACTAATACCTCATATTCAATAATTTTTCCAGTATGCCCCTTTTTTATTCGCCCAACAGTGCTGGGGGCAGAGTGTGCCAGTGTTGGACACTTAGAAAATGCTGGAGCCGCCCCCCCCGGGCTAATAGTATAGGTGTCACTAATAGGCTGTAAGCCAGCATTGTGTACCACACGTATCTATATTTATGGCACACTTTGTATCGCCTTACTATATGCAATTGTGTTACCGGCAATCACCTCCCTCATGCCCTGAGGGTTTTATGAGTGATTGTTTTATTGGTTACTTTTGCATCTGTGCAAAACTCCCCATGCATTATACTGCGGCTTTTCTGCAATGCTGGTGTGAATAGGTGTTAAAGTTTGGGGTGCAGTTTTTCATCTGATCTAGCAATTAGCTGCACATGTGATCTTTTTCCCAGTTAGCATAAATGGCAAAGCTGCTAGCTACTGGGTTCATGTTTGTTCAGCCATTGAGCTGTTCATAAGCCCCAAAGAATTGGAGTGTTTTTTTGAGTAAGTAAATGTCCCCTTTTTGTATGTTTTTGTGTTTTTTCTGTAAATTTGTTAGTGTAGGGACTCACAAGACATGAGGAGCCGTGAAGAGGCTTGTGAGCTTGTGTCATGGGGCCCATTACCAACTAATACCTCATATTCAATAATTTTTCCAGTATGCCCCCTTTTTTTATTCGCCCAACAGTGCTGGGGAGCAGAGTGTGCCAGTGTTGGACTCTTAGAAAATTCTGGGGAGCCCGCCCGGTCTCATAGTCTAGGGGTCACTAATAGGCTTTAAGCAGCATTGTGTACCACACGATCTATATTTATGGCACACTTTTGGTAATCGCCTTACTATATGCAATTGTATACCGGCAATCACCTCCCTCAAAGCCCTGAGGGTTTTAGAGTGATTGTTTTATTGGTTTACTTGCATCTGTGCAAATCTCCCCATGAATTATTTCTGCGGCTTTTCTTCCTGCTGGTGTGAATAGGTGTTAAAGTTGGTGTGCAGTTTTTCATCTTGATCTAAGCAATTAGTGCACATGTGATTCTTTTTCCCAGTTAGCCCTAAATGGCAAAGCTGCTAGCTACTGGGTTTCATGTTTGTTCAGCCATTGAGCTGTTCAATAAGCCCAAAGAATTGGAGTGTTTTTTTGAGTAAGTAAATGTCCCATTTTTGTATGAGTTTGTGTTTTTTCTGTAAATTTGTTAGTGTAGGGACTCACAAGACATGAGGAGCCGTGGGAAAAGGCTTGTGAGCTTGTGTCATGGGCCCCATTACCAACTAATACCTCTATTCAATAATTTTTTCCAGTATGCCCCTTTTTTATTCGCCCAACAGTGCTGGGGGGCAGAGTTTTGCCAGTGTTGGACACTTAGAAAATGCTGGGCAGCCCGCCGGTCTAATAGTATAGGTGTCACTAATAGGCTGTAAGCCAGCATTGTGGGACCACAAAGTATCTATATTTATGGCACACTTTTGTATCACCTTACTATATGCAATTGTAGTACCGGGAATCACCTCCCTCATGCCCTGAGGTTGTATGAGTGATTGTTTTATTTGGTTACTTTGCATCTGTGCAATTTTCCCATGCATTATACTGCGGCTTTTCTGCATTTCCCCGGTGTGAATAGGTGTTAAAGTTGGTGGGGCAGTTTTTCATCTTGATCTAGCAATTAGCTGCACATGTGATCTTTTTCCAGTTTTGCATAAATGGCAAAGCTGCTAGCTACTGGGTTCATGTTTGTTCAGCCATTGAGCTGTCATAAGCCCCAAGAATTTGGATGTTTTTTTAGTAAGTAAATGGTCCCATTTTTGTATTTTTTTGTGTTTTTTCTGTAAATTTGTTAGTTTTAGGGACTCACAAGACATGAGGAGCCGTTTAAGAGGCTTGTGAGCTTGTGTCATGGGGCCCCATTACCAACTAATACCTCATAAATTCAATAATTTTTCCAGTATGCCCCTTTTTTTTTCGCCCAACAGTGTGGGGGGCAGAGTGTGCCAGTGTTGGAACTTAGAAAATGCGGCAGCCCGCCCGGTTCTAATGTAAAAGGTGTCACTAATTTGGCTGTAAGCCAGCATTGTGTACCACACGTATCTAAAATTTTGGCACACTTTGTTTTCGCCTTACTATATGCAATTGTAGTACCGGCAATCACCTCCCTCATGCCCCCGAGGTTGTATGAGTGATTTTTTTTAAATTTGGGTTTCTTTGCATCTGTTGCAATCTCCCCATGGGATTATACTGCGGCTTTTTTAGCATGCTGGTGTGAATAGGTGTTAAAGTTGGTGTGCAGTTTTTCATCTTGATCTAGCAATTAGCTGCACATGTGATCTTTTTCCCAGTTAGCATAAATGGCAAAGCTGCTAGCTACTGGGTTCATGTTTGTTCAGCCATTGAGCTGTTCATAAGCCCCAAAGAATTGGAGTGTTTTTTTCTACTCCTGTTTTTGCCACCTCCAGAATGTCATTGTGCCACTGTCTGACCTCATGCTGCTGCCGTGGCTCCTGCCGTGCCCTACACACTGTCATTGTGCCACTGTCTGACCTCATGCTGCTGTTTTTGGGTGATGCCGTGACCTAAAACACTCTGTCATTGTGCCAAATGTCTGACCTCATGCTGCTGCTGTGGCTGCTGCCCGTGACCTACACACTGTGTCATTGTCCCACTCTGTGGCCTATTCCTGTTTTTGGGCCCCCCTCCAGAATGTCATTGTGCCACTGTCTGCCCTCATGCCCCAGCTGTGGCTGCTGCCGTGACCTACACACTGTCATTGTGCCACTGTCTGACCTCATGCTGCTGCTGTGGCTGATGCCGTGACCTACACACTCTGTCATTGTGCTACTGTCCTGACCTCATGCTGCTGCTGTGGCTGATGCCGTGACCTACCCCACCTGTCATTGTGCCCTGTCTGAAACCCCATGCTGCTGCTGTGGCTGCTGCCCTGACCTGCTCACTTCGGCAGTGTCCCACTCTGTGGCCTATTCCTGTTTTTGCCCCCTCCAGAATGCCATTGTGCCACTGTCTGACCTCATGTGCTGTGGCTGCTTTCCGTGACCTCAACACTGTGTCCCTTTTCCCACTCTGTGGCCTACTCCTGTTTTTTTCCCCCCTCCAGAATGTCATTGTGCCACTGTCTACCTCATGCTGCTGCTGTGGCTGCTGCCGTGACCTCCACACTGTGTCATTGTCCCCCTCTGTGGCCTACTCCTGTTTTTGCCACCTCCAGAATTTTCATTTGCCCCTCTCTGACCTCATGCTGCTGCTGTGGCTGCTGCCGTTACCTACACACTGTGTCATTGTGCCACTGTCTGACCTTATCTGCTGCTGTGGCTGCTGCCGTGACCTACACACTGTCATTGTGCCACTGCTGATCTCATGCTGTGCTGTGGCTGCTGGGCCGGTGACCTACACACTGTGTCATTGTCCCACTCTGTGGCCTATTCCCTTTTTTTGCCACCTTTTGAATGTCATTGTGCCACTATCTGACCTCATGCTGCTGCTGTGGCTGCTGCCATGACCTACACACTGTCATTGTGCCACTGTCTGACCTCATGCTGGTGCTGTGGCTGATGCCGTGACCTACACACTCTGTCATTGTGCCACTGTCTGACCTCATGCTGCTGCTGTGGCTGCTGTCGTGACCTACACACTGTCTCTGTGCCACTGTCTGACCTCATGCTGCTGCTGTGGCTGATACCGTGACCTACACACTCTGTCATTGGGCCACTGTCTGACCTCATGCTGCTGCTGTGGCTGCTGCCGTGACTACACACTGTGTCATTGTGCCAACTCTGTGGCCTACTCCTGTTTTTGCCACCTCTAGAATGTCATTGTGCCACTGTCGACCTCAAGCTGCTGCTGCTATTGATGCCGTCAATCCAACACTGGTCATTGTGCCACTCTGTGGCCTACTCCTATTTTTGCCACCTCCAGAATGTCATTGTGCCACTCTCTGATCTCATGCTGCTGTGGCTGCCGCCGTCACCTCCACACTCTGTCACTGATGTTGCCACCTGAGCCCTCAGCTTGTTTTTTTCCAGCTGTCGCTGCCATGACTTTAAACAGGCTACATTCCCCTTCAGTTTTTTTGGTCATTTTTTGCCCTCTTAAGTGCCCAGGGAATTTTAGAGTGAAGCGATTCAAAAGAGCGGCGGCAGCCCACCCTGCGTGTCATACTAAAACACAACATTGTATGAAGACCAAAACCAAGCTCCCCTCATATTTAAGCATGGCACAATGTTCTACAGCACCCTGCAGGCTCTGGGGCAGCCTGAAAATAGCTGTCTTTTAACGTGTTTCGTCCCGAAGAAATTTCGGAACGAATTTTATTTTTTGCGGAGAAATTCGGCGAAGTGAACAAACCAAATTTCGGGAAATTCGCCCATCTCTAGTTATAGGTCTTACAACTGTATTATACACTGACAAGCAAAAGAGTAATAATATTTGAACATTTTACTTTCAGGCTCCATATCTCACCATCCACTACAGCTTTAAACAAATGACTACCATCATTTTATGGACAATCATATTGTCATACATAAATTTGACTTGCAACTATCTAGTATATGCTTAGTTATGCAGATTCTTGTCATGTAACTGCATTGTTACTGTTTCTTCTTCTGAACTACAAATTTTAATCTGTTCTCATATTCCCTAATAGTTCAGTATGTTATTAGGTTGATTCCCAAGCGAAATGTCCCCAGTTCGAATCAAGGAGCAACCATGAAGAAGATTTTCCAGCTCATCGATAGTGGTGTCTCAGCCAAGAAAATTTCCAAACTGAATCATGTGAGTGCTATGATAGTTGGAAGAATATCAAATGAAGTCTGTCCATTTATTCAAAAGCCAAGAGGTGGACGTCAAAATATCAAAATATCGGAGTCAACATGTCAGCTAATCACAAGGTCTATCAGTTTTGTCATGGCAAACACGGCGGTGGAGATGGCTCATATTCCTCGGAATAGTGAGATCACAGATGTCCATGTAAGCACCGGAAAAGTGGCCCAAAAAAAAAGGTAAAGAAGCCTTGACTTCAAAATCATTATAAAAGGTTTCGGCTTGAGTTTGCAAAAAAAGTATGAAAAAATGGACAGTAGAAGATTGAAAATGGGTGATTTTGAGCAATGAGACGAAAGTCAATAGACTGGGCTCTGATGGGCGCAAATGGGTCAGGAAGAATCAAAGGAAAGGGGGGCTAACAAATCGAGAAATTGAAGAACTGTCAGGTTCAGTAGAGGAAGCCTGATGATATGGTGTTGTTTCACAGCCAAAGATGTTGGTTACTTGACCAGAATCGATGGTGGTCCCATTGCAAGCTATCAGTAAGTATCCTACAAGATGAGTTACTTTGTATGCTCGAGTACTATGAGTATGAAAAAGACGACATAGTGTTTCAGCAGTACAAAGAGCCAAAGTATACATCGAGATTGGTGAAGAAATGGTTTAATGACAAAGAAGCAGAGTTGCTGGATTGGCCCACAGTCTCCAGACCTCAACCGTATTGAAAACTTGTGGAAAGAGATGAAGAAAAAGCTGTATTCATACCCAAGTGAGTCAACCAGTATGCACCAACATTGGGAACATGTAGGAGAGACTTGGGATCAGATTTAGGTCTAGATATGCTTGAATTTGATTGAAAGCATGCCCAAAAGGATTCAAGCAATATTGAAAGCCAAAGGTGGATTTACAAAATACAAACAAAATAATAAAAATCATAATTTAGCTTTTTAGAAGCAAATAATTAAAAAGGCAGATCTGTGACAAGATAATGCATATCAGTTTTATGTCAAATTTAGGTATGAGATAGCCAAGATAATTGTCTATAAAATAATGGTAATCTCATGCTCAAAGTTGTAGTCGATGGTGACATATGGAGCCTGAAAGTCAAAAGTTCAAAACATTGTTACCCCTTTGCTTGTCAGTGTATTAAACTTTTTAATTTATTCTTATGTTAAACATTATTTACCTATTCTGCTGTGCAGAACCAAGCAAAGAGTCCTGTCCTGCCCTCCCACTACCTCCTGCCCTCCCACTACCTCCTTCAAACCATGTGAAGTTCATTGTTCACATGGTTTTGCTTCTGCCTTACTGAAAGTTTTGTCACTCAATGAGTGTGCTGAAGCCAGGCTCAAGTCAGGAACTACCTTGAAGTGAGAGTGACCTGAGCAGAAAATGATCTGGCCACTGTATAGTGTGGGCATTTACACCTGCCAGCCTTTAGTTTGAAAGTGAATAGAAACCAGCAGGAGTAATTACAGGGGAGGGGAACTGTTTGGCTATCTCTGAGTACTACTGGCAGACAGCCATACAAAGCTGGGGGGTTGGTTTGCATTCTGGTAGTGCTATAAGCTGTTTACACAGTGACTCATGAGTCCCAGCACAAAGGTGCAATCATTATTATCATGACCGCAGGTACAGAGCTGGATGGGATTAGACACTAATGTGAGCACATAGAGCCTAACAGTAAATTCTGTGTAAGAAATCCTTGATTGCAATTGCAATGCAGTCTGTGAGTTGTATGAAAGAGATGATGGAGAACTACTGACACTTCCACAACCAGGAAGTTTCACTGCAAAAAGTTGATCTTATGACAGATGTTCTCCTCTTATTAGCTCCTCACATAACCGTCTCTAAGACTTCTCTCGTGCTTCCCCCACACTCTGGAACTCACTGACCCAACACATCAGACTATCTTCCACTTTCACCATCTTCAAAAGCAACCTGAAAACCCATTTCTTCAGGATTGCCTATAACCTACAATAACCCTGCTGACACTGTACTACACCGCAAACATGTCTGCCCCCCACCTCCTGTCTCTCTCCTCCTCCTTGTAGATTGTAAGCCCTCGTGGGCAGGGTCCTCTCTTCCTCTGTTGTGCCCGTTGTAAGTCATTCATCATAATCATTGTACTCATTTGACATGTTATGTATGTAACCCCCCTCGAATGTACAGCGCCATGGAATCAATGGCGCTTTAAAATAAATGATGATGATGATGATAATAATAATAATAATAATAATAATAATAATAATAATAATGCAAAAGTAACATATGAAGGTAGTGCAATTTTTTTACTTGTCAATATAAATGCTGTTTAAAGTGTTACATGAAATCTTTTAACTCACAGATAACCCCTATAAATGAAAAAAAAATGGTTTGATAATATTAACCCCTTAACCCACTGTCATAGAAAAGTGTGTTATATATCACGAGTCATGCCACAGCCCCTATGCCGGGCAGTGGGTGTGCTCATGTCCTCTCTGACCAGCACTTCTCCTAGCTCCTGCACCGTTGGTGTGCTTTAGTGGACAGTTGATGCTGTTAGTTAGTGTTATTCTGTTGCCTGACCCCGTGCTTGGACTCTGACTTGTTTGCCTGTTGCCTGCCCTGACCATATTGCCTGTTCCTGACCATATCTCTGCCTTGCGATTCTGTACCATGCTACACCCTGGCCACCACCACAATCACGTTGCATCAGGGGTAGCAAAAATTGGTTAGGCTGTGCACATCCATATATTTTGAAAAACGTAAGCATAGGTGCCCACTGGCAAGGCAATAGCATACATCTAATACAAATATCAGTGGCACACTAAAAACTAAGTAAAACATCAAGGTATATAGGAATTTTTGAAAATGCATTACTACTAAGGAAAATATGAAAACCTGGGATTCTTAGTTTGCAGTTTTTGATCAAAAACTGCAAACTAAGAATCCCAGGTTTTCATATTTTCCTTAGCAGTAATGCATTTTCAAAAATTCCTATATAACTTGATGTTTTACTTAGTTTTTAGTGTGCCACTGATATTTGTATTAGATGCATCAGGGGTAGCAACCTGGGAATCTCCTGCCGCACAGGTTCAATTAGCCTTGCAGCGGGAAAAAACCTGGATGCTCCTTAGGATGCTCCCCTGATGTGGTTTATACAACCGCTTGCAGTGGTCCAGTGGATCATATCTGTGACATTATGTATATTGTGTAATAGGACAGTGTGTTATGTACAGTATATCCCAGTGACTACAAATTGTTTATGTATAACCCCCTCACCACAGTTCAATTTTGTGTATTCCCACTGTCTACAAGCTGGTTTGTTCAAGCCTCATTAGTTCTGATCATAAACCACTCTTGGTCTGTTTATTGAGAATGGGGGCAACAGGTTATCTCCAAGTGGAACATTTGACACATAGTATGGAGCTTTATGTATTTGATAGAAGCACCAAATCCTCACATGTCCATCCACCCTTGACACCCACCAACATACATTATAATGGGTCAATCAAGGGACACATAAAATGAGGCATTCTTGTACCTTCCCTATTATCACAAATCAGCCAGAAGGACAACAAATTACCCTAATGAGCTGATGGGCAGCTCTGAAACCTGAATGATTCTTCAGTTTATAAAATGTGTTTTCCCATAGGAAAACTGTGTTCACAGTCTGGGGTTCATCCATAAGCTGAACTCCATCCCAATTTCTTCCTCACCCCAAGGACTAAGAAAGTATTCAAATTGTGTCAGGTATATTCCTACAATTTTCTCCCTTTTATTTTACAACTGTATTGCTTCTATGTATGTCATCTTATTGTATCTTTCTTTTTGCATGTAAGCACTGTGTACCTTGTTTTTATTAAAACTTAAAACTTTAATAAGTTTGGTCCGTGTATGCTCTAAAAAAGCTATAGTCTTGATATAGTGTTGAACCCTGTGACTGCTGGAGAGTAGTGTTGAGCAATTTTTATCGACAAAGTTTAAATCGGCAAGGTTTTTATGGTGATCGAAATTTTCAGATCATGCGATAATTAAGGTTAAAATCTGTGCATCATCTATTAAGATCGCGCCATTTTCGCCGCTTCCATGTCATTTTGGCGGCCAGCAAATCAGATTACAGAATATGAGCAGGGGAGATGTGCGTGCGACGTCATGACTGGATGTGTATGGTTGCGATTGGCTGGAAAAATCACATGACCTCGTTTTAAACATAGAACAGCCCTTCGTGTTCAGCCTTAGTGTGTCTCAGCGTGTCATAGGAAGAGGATGTGCGCTCTGCCTGTGGCCTAACAGCTCAGCGAATGAATTATATTTCTGGACAGAGAAACCTCTACCATTAGCTGTGATCCTTCCAATTTAGTTAGATTAGAGATTTGAAGATTTATGTATTACTGAGAATTTAAAAGCAGCATCTACCGCTGTAATGTCAGGGGGGAAGGGGGGGGGGGGGGGGGGTCCGGGGGCGAACACAGACAAGCTCTACTTAAAAACATGGATAAATTTCACCAAAAACTTTATTATTAAAATTTTGATGTTGAAATATTTCCTGGAAATTACACCTAACTTATTTGGATACAAAATTTTTTTTTTTAGTAACTCAGGTCCTTTGCTAGTGCAAAACTCCACTTTTTTTATCATAACATTTCAATAGATTTCATTTTCAATTTTACCCTTTCCACCTTTTTTATATATCCCTTGAAATTTAAAAATTCAACCACAATCTTGTAGTCACACAGGTTTTTTGTTCCCAAAAAATACCGTTATCATACAAAACATAACAGATAGTGTTTTTGACTTTTGCGCACCCAGCTTTGTTCATTCGCAGCATCCACGTAAATTTTAAAAACAGCAATTCGATAGCACCACATGAATTAAAAGGTGAAAAAAAACCCGGTATTAACAAAACATACAATACTGTTTTTTTATTTTGCGCACCCACACTTTCATTGACGCACATCCCCGAAAATTTTAAAAAAGCAATTCTATACCCCACAGTAATTGAAAGGTAAAAAAAATACCTGTATATACGAAAACATAACAAAACGTGTTTTTTTACTTTTGCGCCCCCTCACTGTTCTTGCCAGCATCCACGAAATCTTAAAACAGCAATTCTATAGTCACCACGTGAATTGAAAGGTCAAAAAAACCGTTATTATACAAAACAAACAATACTTTTTTTTTGCATTTTTACCATCCAGTTTTGTTGAAAACACCTTCAGCTTGTTTTGCCGTCTTTTAATAAGAACTTTCCAAAACTATTCCATACCTCTAAAATTTTTATTTTTTCTGAACATGGAGCAAAATGCATTTGGTAACGAGCAAAGGGGGGGGTAGCACATGGAGGTAGGGGGAGAGAGAAGGGCCCTTCCATCGGCACAACACGCATGCCAGCGATCGTCATTGGGGCTGCAGGCCTGTCACGCGGGGTCAGCCCTGTAATCTAAGTAAGAACTTTTGCGCCAATTTTCCCCTTCATGGTTAAAGCAATGCATCTAGGAGCTTACCTCCTCGTCCTCCCAGCACGGCCACAAAACCCGCATCACATCATCAGAAACTGTCCAACATGAAGCAGCCCAAAAATGTCAACTCGTGTACCCACCACTGGGGAAAATCCATTTCTAAACCTCTTTGATGACAAAATGCGGGTTGGGGCAAAGGCATTTAAAAGTCAAGAGAGATTTTATCTCCCTTGACCCCAAAAAGATGCCATCAGGGGGAGGGAAAAGCCGGTCAATGGGCAAAAATCCCGGGGGGGTCGGCAACCCTTGCGTGTCCCTTGCTTGTAGCCCCAGCTTCGGGATGCAGAAAGTCGGGGACGCCAATCCCCTTTGGTTGATGATGATATAAAGATGACACTTTGCGGATCCATCCTGGCCCTTTCCACAGTTTTTGCTTGCGAGCGCTTCATCATGGACAGGGGGAAAGACGATGGGGTAGTTCAATACGAGGACAAGACGACGGGTATGTCATATACGGGGGCCCCAACCACTGTCACACCTCGTCTCCCCCCTCCTCCTCCGCCACCACCAAGCTTTCCTACTCCCATGTCTCCAAGTCTGATCGGGATCAGCCTCCGCTCACCTCCACCTCGCCCGTACCACCAGCACACCAAGACCCATCCTACCCTTTCTCCTTCCCCAGTTTGACGACCCATGCCGTACAGCCCCCATCTAGCAGCCACCTTCTGTCTTCCAGGTTTGGGAGCAGAAGAAACACTTTAACCCAAACCATCCCAAAGCCAAAAGCCTGAATGTGGGGTTTGCCAGTTTTGGCCTGGAAAAATGTTCCCTTTCCGTCGGGGTGGACACAGATGGTTTTTCCGCCCGTCATGGCCCTCACCCCCCCAAACCAATCCCGAGCAGGCATTTCTTTGCCGAAAAGCCCCCCGGGGCCCGGGCCACCACGGTCATCAAAATTTCAAGCGCGTTGTCTGCATCTTTCCCGGGAAAAGTCCTCGCCCAAACCGACACAGGGACTAGCAACACGGCCGAGGCCGCTATATCTCTGTGACAGCTCACTGGGTGGCGGGTGGACTTGGGGTACGGGCTCCAGGCTGGGCCACGTTTTTCAAAACCGCGGGGAGGTGGGGGGCTCTTTCCCCCAAGATCCTCTGGTGGCATCACTCCCAGGACACCAGGCCGGTTGAAATTAATCCCCTTTTGGAGACCGCCACACACGGGTCGAGCTGGGCGGCTCCCCGCAACGAGACCGAGCGCGGGCTGGGGCAAAACCTTGTCCAGGCAAGTGGTGTGCATAAGGGGGCAAAATCTGCTGGCCCCCTTAAGATCGGTAGCTGAGCACACCCTTTTCCTGGCACATGTCATAACCTTGTCGTCCAAAAAATTTCAAAAGAGCTCCCCCGGGTCTGGACCCTGCAAGAAGGCTCGAGGTCGAGTTCCACTTCCCCTGTTCCACCCTCTTCATCCTGCCGGCTGCGTTCAGCGTCAGCTCAGCCTCCCGTCAACCGTCTCATTGTTGATGTAACACGCTGGAATTTCCACCCTACCCATGCTCCACGTTTGTGGGAGCAGCGCAAGGGCCTTACACATACGAAGTGACACATGGCCTGAAAAGCACGGTGGGGGACCTGGGGGTGTTGACCCCCGGGAAGTGGAGGCAGTGAAAGGCTCTGCACCACCTTCCCATTTTGAAGAAGCCACCAAAATGGTCAGTGGGGTGATCCCCTGTCACATGAGCATTTGTGTGATTTTAGATCTGAAGACGTTGGACACTCTGAAAATCAGGTCCCGCCGCGACGGGAGGGAGCGGACACAGAGCAGACACGGACCCCCTTTCCCCCCCAAAAATCCACGGGGCCCACATTTTCCCAAATTTTATGGGGTCTTCAAAAAGGCAGTGGTTCGGGTCCAGAGCTATGCAAGGCCACCTAAACTCTCGGTGCTCATCTGAGGCAAGCCCAGGCTGTGAAAAAACTGTGCCGGAGGAACGGAGGAGGAGGGGGAAGGAGGGGAAATATTCCAGACCCCGACTCCCTCCTTGGGAAAGAGGTTGGCGTGAATTTGAGGAGATGAGGAAGAGTTTTTGCTAGTGCCCCTCAACCCAAGGTTGGAGACTCAAGGGCTCCACCCACATGATGCTTGGATGCCCATTTCCTCCAAAGGATCCTCCATAAGGCCATAAAAATGAACAACATTACGGGTTTGGCCCCCTCCGGGATCCCCGGAACAAAACAAAACTCACACTTTCCTTCCACCCACCCAAATAAGATAAAATGCGGGGAAATGGGGGTTGCTGATTGACAACGGAAACATTGTTGCGTCGCTTCACTTCTTCAAATTCACGGTGGAACAACGCCAGCGAGGGACAGCATTGGTCCCAAATACCTACGGCACGCGACAAAAACAGGCAATGTGCAGAAGCCTAATGTGTGACATCTGGAAATCTTTATTTACCAACTCACCAAACCCATGCAGGCAGCCACACATACAACACCCAAGACCATTTTAAGATCAGGGTTCTCTGTGTTTCCGGACCCAATAACTTCGGGGGTATCCAAAAGGACAATCCCCGACCTCGCCACCCTAGATTTTTCCTGCCCACACCACTCATAAAACGACCATCAGCACAGCTGGAGGAGTCATTACGACAAACCATCCGGCTTTCCACAATAATGGGATCGTTTTACTTTCTCAAAATGAATCGGCATGGATCTCTGAGAGTTGTGGCCCCAATTGCCGAAGTCACCGATTATTGCGGCACTCACATTTCCCCCCAAAAAGAAATGGCCTTTGAAAAAATTATTTTAAAAAAATCATTCTTTCGCAATTTTTTTTTCTCAAATTCCCAACAGTTCATTTTGCGGGTTTTCTGTGGGAACAAAAGAAACCAAGTTTCATGACAAAACCAATTCCATTTACCACTTCATCTTTAGAATTTTTCCCCACTGTAATGGTTTTTTAGTCAGTTTCCCCAAAAATTTTAACATGGGCTGAGAATCATATTTAATTTTTTTGGGGGCATGTTTCCCCTTAGAACAGCATAAACATGGTCCTTTTGGGAAAAAAATGTGGCTTTTAAGTGGCATTTCCTTCACAATTTTTAACAGGGGGAGAATCATATTTAAATTTTTGGGGCATGTGCGTAGATAAACATAATCATGGTCCTTTAACAGAAATTTGGCTTCTAAGTGGGATTTCTCCCCCCAATTTTTTAACATTTTCTGAGAAGTCAAAATTTTAAATTTTTTGGGGTCATGTTTCTTGAGATACAGCAAAAATCTGGTCCTTTTGGGAAAACAAATGTGGCTTCTAATGGATTTCTCCCTTCACAATTTTTAACAGTGGGGTAAAAATCATTTTTAAATTTTTTTGGGTTATCGCTTTTTAAATTCCAATACTACGGTCCTATTCAAAAAAAGTTGTTTCTAATAACATTTGTTCTTCAAAATTGTCAAAATGGCTCAAGGGGCGCTTTTAATTTTTGGGGGCATTTTTGCGGACATGCAGCTATCTACAGGGGCCCATTTTAAAAAATTTGTTTCAAAAAGACTTTTTTTTACAATGGGCAAGATGGCCAGGGTGGGTGCGTCAGAAACAAATAGGAGGGCACTGTTAATGGCACATAATCAAAAGACTTGTTTTTGCAAGATCTTTTAACATAGCACAACCCTTATTTGGGCAACCCAATTTTAAACAATTAAAAAAGAGAAACAAAGACATGGTGGATTCCATCCCATTTTAAAAAAATGTTTCTAGAATTAAAGTACTAAAAAAAAATTTTCATGAAAAAAATAGCTGTTAAAAAAAATTCCCTAATTGTACAAGGAGGTACAGGGAAAAATTCCAGAGTGGTTTTTTCAAGGGCATGGGGTTGGGGCTGGACAGAGAACAAAGTACAGAGACCTTTCCTCCACACTTGAAAAATGAAAAAAAATGCCCAAATAAAGGGGACCTGGTGTAACAGGAGCATTTAACCACCATATTTTTCCCAAATAAGCCAATTGGTCCACACTTCATACGGAGGGGAAGCCTACCCAGTATTGACGTTAAAAGAGGAAGCTGGATTCTCACACCCCTTTTCCCCTTTCCCCACTCTCTTTACACGACAGTTTTTTTTTACTTGCGTCTCAGGGCATTTTAAACCTGCGGTTAATAGGGTGACGGGCCCAGCCGGGGTCTCACCGCACCCACTGAAACCGCCCGGGTTTATGCTTGGCCCAGGACAGGTATAGTCAAAGTCCATGAAATAAAATGGTGGTTGAAAGACCCTTTTTTCCGGCACTTTTTAAATGTGGGGGGGCATCAGGTTTTGGGCTCATGCTGGGCCCGGGCTTAAAAAATCCCCTTCAAAACCCCAAAAGGTGGTGAAAGACCCTTTTTTCCGGGACTTTTTTAAATGTGGGGGTCAGCAGTTTGGGGCTCATCTGTGGCCCAGGGCAGGTTTAAATCAATGTCCAGTGAAACTAAAAGGGGTTAAAGACCCCCTTTTTTTTTTTTTTTTTTTTTTTTAAACTGGGGGTTATGCAGGTTTTGGGGGTCATGCTTGCCCAGGACAGGTATAGTCAATGCCGTGAAACAAAATGGGGTTTAAAAACTCCTTTTTTCCGGGACTTTTTTAAATTGGGGGTCAGCAGGTTGGGGCCATGCGTTGCCCAGGGCAGGGAAGTCAATGTCCAGTTTCAACTAAAATGGTGGTTGAAAGACTCCTTTTTTTCCGCCTTTTTAAATTGGGGGTCATGCAGGGTTTTGGGGGTCTGCTGCGTTCCGACAGGATATTCAATGCCATTCAAGTAAAATGATGGTTTTATTTTTTAATGCCTCTGGCACTTTTAATTTGTGGGGGATCGGTTTTAAAGGGGCATTGGGGGTACAAGTCAGGGAATAATGGGTGTGACTTTTTTTCTGTGGCTTTAAGCCTAAGTTTTTTCCTAAATGTAACAGGGATCCATTTTACTGTTGTGGGGTTTAAATTCCCGCTTTTCCACCCTGTTTTTGGGGTAAAATAAGGTGTTGTTGCCCTCCCATAGACTTTTAAAGGTCATCGGAGATGATCACATCGACTATCGAAAAACCCTTTTCGGGTGCCAACAACGACATCGACATTCGAAACCAACGTAACCCCAACACTACTGGAACATTTTTTAATTAATTGTTTAACCCTGCAAGTGCCTGTAATCGCCGTTTGTGAGTGACTCCTATATATTGGTGTGCCTGGACTGTGTTGGAGTGTGATTTATGCTCATTTTGCCATCTGATGGGAAAGGGGAGGCAAATAAGTTTTTCACAATAAAGAACCCCCTTTTTTCGTTTTTTTTCCCACATCACAACGGTAAGTGTTTTATGTACACCCACCATATTTTTGTACACAGGGGATGAAAAAGGGGGTATGGAGCAGGCCACCCACTGATCTCTACAAAGCAAAGGGGAAACCACTATGGAAAACAATTGACACCACCTCAAAAAGCAAACGTAGCCTTTTGCCATTATAAAAAGAAAACAAATAATAAGAAAAAAGTTACACATAATTGGCATTGTCCAACGAAAAGTCCCGAACAGGAAAAGTACCATAATTTATCCAGTATGCTGAACACTGTAGAAGAAAATAAAATTCCAAAACGGTAAAATTGAGGGTTTTTTTTGTCATTTCTCGTCTTCTACAAATTTTAAGAAAAGTGATCCAAAAAGTTGAATCTACCCAAAAAGAACCCAAAAAAAACCGCCCCTCGAACGAAGGAGAAACCATCTCAAGAGATCAGAAGGAAAAGGACAGCATGTAGTTAAATAGATGTCTCACAAAGGGCCGAATACTTATGACCCTGGAATTTTAATTTTTCTTTTTAAACATTTTGCAAAATATCTACTTTCTGTTTTTTCTTTTAAATGGGGTGCAGGTGTACTTAAGAGTAAAAAATGAACTTTTTGGGGTCTTACAAAAAAGGGCTGCAATAAAGAAAGTGAAAAATTTAAAGGGGGCTGAATACTTTTTGTACCCCCTGTAATACAAAGACCAAAAAAAAAACCAAACAACCCCGGGGTTTATTAAAAGCAAAAAAGGAATATTCATAAATGGCCAATCGGTCACCCATCTGAACCCCAATTGACAGCAAAAATTTCTCTTAATACAAAAATTCAACAAAAGGCCCCCCCAAACAAACCGCTGCAGAAAAGGCCTGGCAGAGCATTAAAAAGGAGGAAACACAGTGTCTGGTGAAGTCCATGACTTCAAGATTTCAGGCAGTCATTTTGGACCCTTTGAAAACAAGGTGGCACAGGTTAAGGAGCTGAAACTCGTAAATCCTTGATCCAATTTTAATGTGGATACCCTCAAATGAAAGCTGAAAGTCTGACCTTTATATCCATGTCCAATATATAACTATAACTTAAATATTTTTCAGTAAACAGGTACAAAAAACAAAATTTGTGTCAGTGTCCAAATATATATCGACATAACTGTATATTGCTTCTTCTTGCTCAGTCAACTTCTAGGCTTGTCTCAAAAAAGTGCATCAAAAACTGTAGTAAGGGTTTTCCAAAATTGCTGTGTGAAAAACTAACCTTAATTTAATTATAAATTATCACTGGCCCAGTAAAAGCAATAAGAGGTGCTGCACTGGACATTGCAACTACAAGGCCTAAAATGATGTGTTTGCTGATCCGGATCAGAAATTAAATTCTTTAGTCTGACAGTAGCCAACAATTACATCTCCTTATTCTCTGTGAAACTTGAACTTTCCAGTTTTGGGTAGAGTTAAACTTTAACCTTGGTGATGTTTTATGATCATGTTTCATCAAGATGAGTGTTGAGATAATGTTTAATGTCATATGGAATGCTATGATTTATGTTGTAGAAATGTCTGAAATGTCACTGGCAAATAACAGTGCTTTGTAATGACAAAGATAGAAGTGTCTGCTTAGCCTCCCAAATCAAAAGTTTGCTAAAGGTCATAGCACTTGTAAAAATCGAGTTGTGTTATTTCTAATAATAGTGTATATAAACTTGACATTTCAGTGTACTACAGACCCTTTAAAATAAGCAGGAAAAGGAAAGGTAAAGATTTAATGGCTGTCTGGGAATATGGCATCATTACTAATCAATCACAAGTAAAGTAAGTCTTCCCATTGCTTTTAAAACACAAAATCTGCTCAATTAGTTCCTACATATGTATCAGTTGGAACTCTTTAGTGTAGACTTATCCAGGGTCACAGTGACAGGCTGTCTGGACACTCTCTTTCTGCTCTTTACTTTCTGCTTTAAACAATGCAGCCTTTTAATTTTCATTAGACACTAATTCATTTTCCTGTATTTAATAGTTAAGATATTAAAAAATATTTTTTATGCTTCTACTGAATTCATCATGAATCTTAAAGATGAAAACAGAATTTATTTTTGTAAGTTGTAGGAAAATATTTGTATACAAATACTATAGATTTTGCTACATTAAAAACCCCACAGGCTATTGGTTTGGCTTCTTAAATAGGTCAGAAGAACTGCTTTAAAAAAAAAAAAAAACAATACATAAAATAACAATATACTCACCTTTGCTCCCACTGCTGTTCCAGCATTGAAGCTGACATTGTTACTCCAGGTCTCTGTTTAGTTCTATTCCCCATAAACGGCACATGACTGCTCCAGCTAATCAGTTGCTTCAGAGATCATGTGCTATTCTCTAGATATCACTGCACAGGAAGCAAACTTAATGTGAGTGGTGATGACAATAGAATGGCAGATGACCACTAATGCAACAGATTGGTTGCATCGATCATGTGCCATTCACAAGTAAACAGATTCCTGGTTCACCACCAGCAGCTATAATGATGGAATAGCAGTGGGTGCAAAGGTAAATATATTTTTTGTTTATTCATGCAGATGTAGTTTATTTTCATTTACTTTTGGCACTCAGTTCCCATCACTGGGATAAGCTCAGCACAGTCACTATTTTCTTATACGGTGCCCACTGCAGGAGACCTGTAATACTACATGGCACCAATGCAAATACATTTCCCGTCATTTAATACAATTCAATTGAGTCCACCAGAGCAGGTGTTGGGGCTTTCGAATATACAGCCATTTCACAAACATGAGGCCAAATAACTATTTCATTTAAAACAGACTTACCTACATTGGGACAATGACTTGCTTTATGTTGAACTAAACCAAATTTACATGTCACATAGACATAGTCTGCTCCAGTAACATAGCGAATAAAGGGGTACATAGTGCATATGTGTCTTTTATATATGGTTTTCAACTGTATAAATTTTCTCCAAAGTAGTATATTCAGAAATACTAAACCCGTAACATGTGTCCCCGTCACAGAGGGAGATTAGGAAGGTAAATAAGTGGGGCACAAATTGGTGTAGGGTAGAGGGATTTGGTTTTTTGGAGAACTGGGCTGAATTCTGTCTTGGCTACAGACTCCATGGTAGGGACGGGTTGCACCTAAATGGGGACGGTGCAGCTGTATTATGGGGCAAAATGGCCAAGAAGTTGGAAGAGTATTTAAACTAGGCAGTAGGGGGACACATTTAGCATGCAAGATAGTGAAGACAGAGAGCTAGGAATTAGTTATAAATCAGGGGGTGGCGGGGCGGGAGGGGGGATAAGTATAGTTAATAAGGACAGGATTAAAAAAATTAAACAAAAAATCTCTAAATTGCATGCTGACCAGTGTCAGGAGTCTCACCAATACAGTTAACAAACTAGAATTGTTTATTGCTGAAGAAAAATATGAAATAATGGAGATAACTGAGACATGGCTAATGAAGATTGACTGGCATTAACTTTCAGGGTTTCGTTTATTTACAAGTATTGTAAAAAATTTTAAGAGGGGGGGTTATGTCTTTTGTATAAAATCCTTTTTGAAGCCAACACGCCGGAAAAAATACTTTGC
>JAODAL010051175.1:0-26864 GCA_025379985.1 Phyllomedusa bahiana
GAAAAAAGGCACCAGTGTCAGGCACAGCACCAAAGCAAAAGGGATCATGGGGTGCTTAAAAGGGGGCAAGATGCACATGATAGAACTTATTCTCCCATTAAAAAGTCACGGGTTAACCAAAAAAGGAATATTGTGTACATTTTGGGGCACCATGCACAGAAAGACTTTGAAAAGCTTGAAAGGACAAAGGCGGGCAACAAAAAAAAAAAAGGACTGGGTGGACACATACACAGAAAATTGGAAAATTTAGGTATTTAGTTTAGAGAAAAAAAGGGAAACCCGGGGGACATAATAAATATGTTTAAATACATAAAAGGGTTAATATAGAGATTCTCCCCCAAATTTTATTTATACACAGGGCTTAAAAACTAGAAAAAGGGGTGCACCCTTTAGTCTTGGGGAACGAAAGTTTCTACATAAACAAGAAAGGTTCTTTACGTAAAAGGTGAGACAAAAGGAATTCCGCCAAGGGACTTGTCATGTGAATTAAATAACCAGTTCAAAAAGGGTTTGGATCATTTCTGGACGTAAAATAAACAATTACAGTGACTAGGATTGGGAGGGGGGTCATTGACCCAGGATTTTTCTGTTGCCAATTGGATCGGGGAAGGAAATTTTTCCCTAAAATGGGACAATTGGCTTCTACCTCATTGGGGGTTTTTTGCCTCCTCTGGATAAACCCTTAGCACAACAGGCTGAACTAGATGGACAATTTGTTTTTTTTTACCTTCAAAACTAGAAACTATAAACTATATTAAATCGTCCCCCCACCTCCATTACTATCATGGTACAGAGAAGAGCCTGCTTCTGGGGTGGTATATTTAGGATGGAAAGGTTCCAGCAGCTGTCAGTTGTACCGAAGCTGATTATTAAGAGGGGGACCCACATTCTTTGTCATTTGTTTATTAAAAACTTAAAAATAACGACATAAGGTTCCCTCTTTTTTCATAACCAGCCAAAGTAAAACCAACTGCTGCAGCCTGGTAATATCAGAATGGGAAGTTCCATGGATACTGGTCCCTTCCCACTCTAAAATTACCAGCCCGCAGCTGCTCCAGAAGCAGACCACCACATTAGAAGGTCCGCTTCTGATGGTTACCCTGTTCTTCTCAGTACTCCTGGTGCGTTAGGTACTGCGGTAATAGTGACACGGGGTTAGCCTTGGGTTGCAAAAAAAAACACTGCTGACTGACACCAAGCCTGAGTGATAGTAATGAAAAGGCATCTGTCAGATACCTCCGCTACTAGCACTGGAATAAAATGGGAAAAAATCCACACTGACATAACAGAAGAAAAACACTTTAATTACACAAACATTCCCCGACTACATCCCTCATTGACCATTTCATTAAGGAAAAAAATCCAATGCTGATCCGATGTAGTCCAACGACTCCGATATGTAAACATATATCGGCTACACAGTTTCCAGGAAAGCTGAGCAATGCCACATCCCTCGGAGCAACCTATTTTCCTATTAGTAGGAAAGCTGGGTATTTGTTGTGGGGTTTATGGCATTACCCAGCTTTCCCCAAGGCTGGACAGGCTACCTAGCACCTGAGAAACATCTCCCATAGCATATAACCAGATTTTCTATGCTAGGAAAGCTGGATGGGGTGTCACAGACAGACACACACAAACATGCACAAAGACACACACATATACATGTACAATGCACACATACACATACACACAAACACCCATATACAGACATATAAGCACACACATGTGCATACACGCACGATCATGTACATACACACTCATGTACACACACACGTACATACAAGCACACCAATGTACACACACGAACATGCACGCGCACACATGTATGCACAGACACACATACCCCTTATACACCCATACAAACCCATGTACGCACACCCATGTAAGCACATCCCCCCTTGTACACACATACACACCCATGTAAACACACCCACACAAATGTATACACATCCTCCCCTTGTACACACAAACACACCCATGCACACACACATACATGTACGCACATCCCCCCTTGTACACACACCCATGTACGCACACCCATGTATTCACATCTCCCCTTTATACACGCAGGCACACCCATGTACACCCCCAATGTACGTACACGCACACTCATGTATGCACAGATGTATAAACATACAAATGTACACACACCCATGTACACAAACATACCCATGCACACACCCATGTACACACAAACCCATGTACACACATACACATTCACACAAATGTTAAAATTAACCTACCCTTAAAATTATAGACTGTTTATGTCTTTGTCAGTGGGCAAACTTACAAAGCAGCAAGGGATCAAATAATTATTTCCTTCACTGTACACACATGCACACAAATATACACACACATTTCCCCCTTGTACACACATACAAAATATATCTGAGCACCATGCAGGTCTCAGCAAGATGTTGATAAGCAGACGGTCATAGAGGAGGGGGAGACACAGCAGACTGTGTCGCTGCGACTTTTGGTTACTGCCCCATATATCTCAAGTAGCTTGTCGCGGAACTCCCTACCTCCTCCCACCCTCAGGCTAGGGAAACACCTACTGGGAAAGGAGGACATATTAAAAAAACAAAACAAATGTGTGCCCTTTATGTCTATCACCAGGTGCTTCCGCCCTAGACACTTGCCCACGAGTGCCAAGTGGCAAATAAGGCCTTGCTAGTATGAAAGGCCTATTTGGGACTATGGATTGTTTTTTTCATGTTATTTTGTAGGGTAGGTACACGGAAGAGCTATCACTTCAATGACTTGCCCCCACTTTCTTAATAAACAGCAAAAATATCACGAGTGTTTAGAGTGTGTGAACCATAAGTTATATTAGGCTTAAGTATGTATATCTAGGAACTTTCATCCTAGGGAAAAGTTTCTTCTCACACCTGTCACTTAACATTTTAGCTGCTCTCATGCTCTCTTTTCAGGCACTTATTTCAGGATCTTCATATTAAACTCCATATCTTCTTTTACTTATTTTTGAGGGATTGCACAAGTGAGCTCATATTATATTGGTGGGCACCAAAATACAAAAAGACTTGTTTAGCTTATGTACTTTTGGTGTTATATAACTATATTGCAATACTAAAGATACAGTGGTGTGAAAAAGTATTTACCCCCTTCCTGATTTCTTAATCTTTTGGATGTTTGTCATACTTAAATTTTTCACCAAACCAAACAAATGGAAATAGTAGACAAGCATAACACAGTTAAACAGAATGCAGCAAAACAACACCAGACCCTCACACTACTACCATCATGTTTTACTATTGGCATGATGTTCCTTTTCTGAAATGCTGTGTTGTTTCTATACTGGATGTAATGGGACTTACACCTTCCAGAAAGCGCAACCTTTGTCTCTTCAGTCTTTAGAACCTTCTCCCGAAAGTCTTGGGGATCATCAAGATGTTTTCTGTCAAAACAGAGATGAACCTTTATGTTCCTTTTGCTCAGCAGTGGTTTTTGTCTTGGAACTCTGCCATGCAGCCATTTTTGCATAGTCTTTTTCTTATGGTGGAGTTATAAACACTGACCTGAACTGAGACAAGTGAGGCCTGAAGTTTTTTTGGTTGTTGTGGGTTGTTTTGTGACCTCTTGAATGAGTTTTCGCTGCGTTCTTGGGTAGTGATGAGCGATTCGGCCAATTATCATCTTTGAGTCGATCCCGATTTTGGGAATTATCTTGTCAATGTACGATCCTCGATGACGATTAATCGCCGATTCCAATTAAAGTCTATGGGAGAGGAACACCAGCTTTATTTTTACACCCAAACAGGTGAGGTGGAGCTGGAATTAACATCCACAACAGTAAATTGGATACGTGCTACATCTTAGTCAAGACAATTAGGCTATAAGAGTCCCAGAAAAAAATTCATGGGCTAAAATAATTCATTCCGTTCAATGGCTAATTAGGCTATAAGACAATTAGGCTGTAAGAGTCACAAAAATTCATAGGCTAAAATAATTCATTCCGTTCAATGGCTAATCGAAAACATGAGGACGGCGTTGCCACAGCAGGTACAGCGGTAGCAGCTGCTACCGGGCCCCTTTTACTCAAAACAAGACACAAGTATTGGAAATGGCACATGGTAACTGGCAGAAGACCCCTATCAATTTTTGCACCAGGGACCAACAACTTTTCACATATGTGGTGGCAGCAAGAACATCCCAACGAGGAACACAGAGGTTCAGCTGGCAGAGCCCTAGTTAGAGTGGGTGCGGTGGGAGCCAGGCTTGCCATCAGTCATCTATTAACCATTTCAGGGCCCCATGCAGCTAAATCAAATGGGGCGCCCACCCATTACTACTTCCTATTTTTAACATATCATCGGGCCCCTTTTTGATTCCAGCCCCTGCCAGGAATACTTCCCTATTGGCACCCATGGCATCCATTTTAAAGTAGCCTGACCAAAAAACCAGCAAAAATGCCCTTATGGACCCTCAGAATAAAAATTCGCAAGAAGAATTTGACTACTTTAAAAAACATTTTTTCAAATGCTGCTGCTACGGCTACTTGCCATTCTACTGGTGGCACGTTGCTGACGTTGTTCTACCATGACATTAGAACGTGAAGAAGAGGTAACAGATGTCTCCAGGTGGTCAGCGAGCCCTGTCTCAAATTCCTGCATTCTATTGTCAATTTGTTCGGGTGGATGGAAATAGCTGACTTTTGATTTGGAACGTGGATCAAGGAGGGTGGACACCCAGTAACCGCTGTTCAACTTGATTTCCTTGAGGCATGTGAAATTTGAGATCAGTATATGAAATAAGCTTTTTTTCAATACAACCTTTTCAATTGGTGTATTTTACAGTGACCTGACCACCAAACTAGCAAAAATGCCCTTACTGACTATAAGAATAAAAATCGCCTGAAGAAATTAATATTTCAAACAAGAGTTTTCTGAATAGGACATTGAGTAGTGCTGTCTTTTAAAGCAGCATGACCCTAATACCAGTCAAAATGCCCTTATGCACACTCCCAATAAAATTTACAAGAAGAAATTAAAACGGTTGACGGGGAGGTGCAGTGATGCAGCAACGCTGACAGTCGGGCCGAAGCAGAGTGCGAATGCCGGAAGTGTGAGCTAAGACCTCGAGCCTTCCTCAGAAGACAGTCAAGACCTGGGTAGCACTTGACAAATTTCTGCCTATACGAGAGCGCTTGCCCCTCCGTATGAAATTCGAAACAGTCTGAGGTACAACCATTACATCCTTATGCCTAAGCAACAATGGAATATTTTGCAAACACTGTTGTCACATAAACTCGTCGTGAATGGGCTCAAGGAGTTCAGGTTCCTTTCCAGGACTGTGGACGAAGTGAGCTTCACTTGGAAACGCTAGTTTACGCTCCAGTTCCACCCAGATGCCTTTTTCCTGGCTTCGTTTTTCTCTTTCTACTGGACGTGCTGGAGGAAACTTTCTCTGCTCATGGGGTGGCGAATTCCTATTTTTAACATATCACCGGGCCCCTTTTGGATTCAGGCCCCTGACAGGAATACTTCCCTATAGGCACCCATGGCATCCATTTTTAAAGTGGCCTGACCCCAAAACCAGCAGAAAGGCCCTTATGGACACAGAGAGTAAAATTAGCAGGAAGAAATGAGTACTTGAAACAAGATTTATTTGAATAGAACATTGAATATCGCAGTCTTTTCCAGCTGCTTGAACCCAAAAGCAGCAAAAATTACCTTTTCAGCACTCAATAAAATTAGCCAGAATAAAAGTTTTTTAAAAAACATTTTTGGGAATAGGACCTGGATTATAACTGTTTTTTTTTTTACAGCAACCTGACCCCAAAAGCTGGAAAAATTATGACCTTTCAGACACTTGTAAACATTGTACAGAAGAAATGCCTGTTAGAAACCACTTTTTTACAATAGGACCTGGATTATAGCTGTTTGTTTACAGCACACGGACCGCAAAAATTAAAAAAAAATGACCTCTTGGACACTTTTAAAAATGGTGAAGAAGAAATGCCTGTTAGAAGCAACTTTTTTTTTACAATAGGACCTGGATTTATAGCTGTTCGTTTACAGCACACGGACCCCAAAAATTTGACAAATGACCTCTTGGCCACTGTTAAAAATTGTGACGAAGAAATGCCAGTTAGAAGTTGATCTAAATCTTTTAAGAGAAATTCCAAGCCATCTTCTAAATCTTCCTTTTCAGGTCTTGGAGTTCAAGATATGTAAAATGAGGCCATCAGCAAGATCACTAATGTGTGGTGAACAGTGGAGTTGTGCGGCTAGTATGAAGTTTAATATCTTAGTCAGCAGGTGCACGCTCGTGGGTAAAGTCTTCTCCATTGTACACGGCATCCTGCATGTATATGTGTATTGATATTTCGAGACTATTGAAGAAGTCAGTATAAGAGACATTCTTATATCTGATGGTCATGCAGAACCGGCTGAGGAGTCTTATGAATCAAAACAAAGCAATGGCGTGCTGACAGAACTGTTCTCGGGCAGTAACACCTGTGAAACCATAGAGACACATGGATTCAGTAGACAGGATGAGAAGGACCTTTTTGACAGCCTGCTGGAAAGCTACCAGAATAACCAATTTGTTAATCCAAACAGTAAGGTTATTCTTCACGGCCCTTTCCACCCATATGAGGTCCAGTTTCATAGTCTGATGAGAGTTTCAAAAATCAGGTCAGTTTGGATTGAAAAAAGAAAGCATAAATTTGGTAGTTGTTAATGACACTTCAGAAGCGACTCACCAGAGAATGTTTGTTGCTGCATATCAGTAAATGCCACTGCGTCTATGCTCATGTTAAGAGAGACATTGCTGCTTCCATCCATCCCTGGTCTGCCAGCACTCGTCAGCATGCTCTTTGCTCCTGTTATAGAGCTCAGAGTTGATGACAAAAGAAGAGAATATACAGGCGTACTTTGTGGACTGGAATGGCAATACAGTAACCTTGCAGTTTGTCCTGAACATTACATTGAATTGGCTTTCGACGTCTGCTTTAAAGTGGACGACCTTGTGAAGATAAATCAGATAAGATCCATTATTAACAAGATAGTTTACCAAAGTTTTGATGGTTCCGTTGGAGGGAGCGACAGGGCTGTATGACTCCAAGAAGGTGTCCGAGAACATCTCAATTTGTTCCAACAGGAGAAACCTTGAGAAGTCATACAGGCAAAGTGATATAATAAGCTTTACTAATGGAATCAGGTGGACCCAAGTTTCCTCATTAACCAGACAGGGAGAACCGAAGAGGAAGAAGTGAATTCCTACATATACCAGTTGCACAAAATTGTAATGTTAAACCCCTAAGTCTATTCAGTACTTTTTATTTGGTCAAATAGAGAGGAACGTGAGTTGATGGAGGCAAGAAAAATAATGTCTTGCTGTGATACATCAGTGTGTATGGTTCCTGTTTTTTTGTTACTTTTTTCATCATGTTGTATTCATATTCTATCATAATAATAATAATCTTTATTTATATAGTGCCAACATATTCCGCAGCACTTTACAATTTAGAGGGTGTACATACAAACATTACACATTAAAAGAACTTACAAATGAGACACGAGGTATGAGGACCCTGCTCGCGAGAGCTTACAATCTATTATGGTGTATGGGTGAGACAAAGGGTTAAGAAGTGCAAGGTTTACAATGGTCCAGCCATGATTCATAAATAAGAGGTGGTTTACATAAAAATTGGGTGACCCTGCCACCCTGACAGTACATCTAAATACAGATAAGTGCCTGTGAGTGCCCTAGTGTAGGGAGTGACAATTGTGTGTGATAGCAGTTAGGGATCTTGGTAGGCCAGGCTGAGAAGATGTTTTCTCAGAGCCCTCTTAAAACTATGAGAGTTGTGAATGTGCCTGATCGCCCACGGTAGCATATTCCATAGAACTGGTGCTGCACGTGTGAAATCTTGGAGACGGGCATGGGAGGTTCGAATGATTGAGGAATGTAGTCTGATATCATCAGCAGAGCGGAGAGCACGGGTAGGGTGGTAGACAGAGATGAGGGAGGAGATGTAGGGAGGAGCAACACTGTGGAGAGCTTTATGGGTGAGAGTGGTGAGTTTATGTTGTATTCTGTACTGAATAGGTAGCCAGTGCAGTGACTGACACAGGGTAGAGGCATCAATATAGCGGCTGGAAAGACAGTCAAGCCTGGCTGCTGCATTCAGGCCAGATTGAAGAGGGGAGAGTTTGCAGAGAGGGAGACCGATAAGCAGGGAGTTGCAGTAGTCAGGACGAGAGTGAATAAGAGCAACAATGAGGGTTTGAGCTGTTTCCACAGTGAGAAAAGTACAGATTTTGGAGATGTTTTTGAGGTGCAGATGACAGGAGCGGGCAAGGGATTGGATATGAGGGGCGAAGGACAGATTAGAATCTAGTATTACCCCAAGACAGTGGGCCTGTTGCCTAGGTGTTATGGTGGTGCCACAGACTGAGACAGAAATGGCAGGGTAGGGTTGGTTAGAAGATGGTGGAAAGACAAGAAGTTCGGTTTTAGTGAGGTTTAGTTTCAGATGGAGAGAGGACATGATGTCAGAGACAGTGGACAGACAGTCACTGGGGTTTTGTAGCAGGGCAGGAGTGATGGCACAGGAAGAGGTGTATAATTGTGTATCATCAGCGTAGAGATGGTATTGGAAGCCAAATCTGCTGATGGTTTGTCCAATGGTGTATGTGTAGAGTGAAAAAAGGAGAGGACCAAGAACTGATCCCCGAGGAATCCCGATAGCAAGAGGAAGAGGAGAGGAGGTAGAACCTGCAAATGAGACACTGAAGGAGCTGTCAGAGAGGTAGGATGAGAACCAAGAGAGAGCAGTGTCCTGAAGGCCAATGGTTCTGAGCATGGTGAGGAGAAGGTGGTGATCCACAGTGTCAAATGCTGCAGAGAGATCCAGGAGAAGCAGCAAGGAGTAGTTACCCTGAGATTTAGCAGTGTGGAGGTCATTAGAGACTTTAACTAGAGCAGTTTCTGTGGAGTGTAGGGTGCGGAAACCTGATGGCAGAGGGTCAAGAAGAGAGTTAACAGAGAGAAAGCAGATTAAACAGGAGTAGACCAAGCGTTCCAGGAGTTTAGAGATGAAGGGCAAGTTAGAGACTGGTCGATAGTTAGCAGCGCAGGATAGGTCCAGAGAGGGCTTTTTAAGTAAAGGGGTTATGATGGCATGTTTAACCGAGGATGGAAAGATCCCAGTAGAGAGAGAAAGGTTAAAGATTGCGGTAAGGTGAGAGATGATAGCTGGAGAGATAGACTGGACAAGGTGGGATGGAATGGGGTCACTAGAGCAGGTGGTAGGGCGAACAGATGAGAGAAGCCTGGACACTTCTTCTTCTGTCGTTGGGTCACGGGCTGAGAGCAGACTAGAGGATGTGCCGGAGGGGACGGGATGGGGGTTTCTTGAGGATTGAGATGAGATGTTTTGCCGGATACTGTCTATTTTGTCTTTGAAGTGAATGGCCAGGTCTTCAGCACAGAGGTCAGTGACGGGGGCCTGAGCTTTTGGGCTGAGGAGGGAGTGGAAAGTGTCAAACAGGCGTTTTGGGTTGTTGTGTAGTGTGGAGATGAGGGAGGAGAAATATTTTTGTTTGGCGCAGTGAAGGGCAGTGTGATAAGTCCTGAGCATGAATTTGTAGTGGAGAAAATCTGCAGGTAGCTTCGACTTTCTCCACAGTCTCTCAGCACACCTGGAACATTTAGTGAAATAGTAGCAAACCCTTTCGAAAGGAAAAAAAAAAGAGCATTGTCCTCACTGACCATTTTGGTGGTTTCTTCAAAACTCGCAAGGATGGTGCAGAGGTCTTTCACCTGCTTCCACTCTCGATGGCTCAACACACCGAGTTCTGCACCACTGCTTGTCAGGCCATGTGCCACTTCATACTGCGTAATGGGATTACGCTGCTGCCACAATCGTTGGAGCATGTGGAGAAGGGAATTCCAGCGTGTTGCCACATAAACAATGAGAAGGTTGACAGGGAGGCCAAGATGACGCTGTAACACAGCCAGCCGGGACAAAGCAGGGTAAGAACGGCAGAAGTGTGAGCTCAGACCTCGAGCCTTTCTCAGCAGGCAGTCAAGACCCGGGCAGCGCTTTAGAAATTTCTGGACGACGAGGTTCATGACGTGTGCCAGGCAAGGGATGTGCTCCAGCCTACCGATCTTAAGGGCGGCAAGGAGATTTCACCCGTTGTCACACATCACCTTGCCTGGCACCAGGTTCTTGTCACCCAGCCACCACTCGGCCTTATTGCGCAGAGCCGTCCACAGCTATTGACCTGTGTGTTGACGGTCTCCAAGACAGATTAATGTCAACACGGTCTGGTTTCTCTTGGCAAGTGATGCTACCAGTGGACCTTGGGGGACAGACCCCTGTACCATCCCTGCAGTTTTGAAGAGTGTGCGCCGAGCCTGAGAGCCAACATCATCACCAGAGACATCCATCCAGCTCACCCAGTGAGCTGTCACAGAGATATAGCGGCCTTGAGCATGCTTATTAGTCCATGTATCGGTGGTCAGATGGACTTTGCTGGACACAGATGCAGCCTGGGCGCTGGAGATTTTAGCTGACATGTGGCTGGCCAGGGCAGGGACGGCTTTTCGGGCAAAGAAATGCCTGCTCGGCATCTTGTATTGGGGGAATGCGAGGGCCATGACGTGGCAGAAGCCATCTGTGTCCACCAGGCGGAAAGGCAATGCTGACATTCAGGCTTTTGGCTTTGGGATGGTTGGGGTTAAAGCGTTTCTTCTGCTCCCACACCTGGTACACAGAAGGCTGGCTGCTAGACTGGCTGCTGTACGGCGTGCAGGTCAAACTAGTGGAAGGAGAAGGGGTAGACTGTGTCTCTGGTGGTGGTGGTGATAATCAGGCGACCGTGTGTGGCACTGGGGCTGATCCTTGCTCATGCCGCTGCGGGACATGGGCAGCAGAGGAATGCTTGGTCTTGGAAGTGTCGGAGGAGGAGAAGGAGACAGAGGGTGTCTTAGTTGTTGGAAGCCCTAGACCTGTGTGGCCTTTTTTCTCCAAGTGACTCCTCTTGCTTTAGAGGCTTGCTTTAGATGCATGTGCCTATTCATGTTCACGGTGGTTAAACACTTTAGATTCTTGCCTCTGCTGGTGCGTTGACAGCAAATCCGGCATATGACGTCGCTCGGCGAATCTGAGGCTTGATTGAAAAAGCAAGAGGCTTCACAGGTCCTGGAACTCTTCAACGGTGATAACCTAGTAGCGGTGTTTCTATTGCCAACACTGAACATGGCTGGCGGATTAATGTCAGCGGACTTGTGCGACCACCCTCTCCCTTTCTGAGGCCGGACTCATACCGACATTACCCTATCATCTTCCTCCTTGTCCACTGATGAGGCGCTCGCAAGCAAATTCTGATAAAAAGACCACATTGGATCTGCAATGTCATCATCATCACAGGTGACTTCCTCGTCCTGACATTCTACATCCTGGAGTTGCGGGCAACAAGCCACAGGCACTGCAAGGCGTTGCCGACCGCCTGGGATTTGTGCCGACTGACCAGCTTCCTTCTCCTCCTCTGATAGCTCAGCAATTGGGCGTCAGAGCAGACGAAATTATCCTCTTTGGCCTCTTGATCTTTTGAAATGCCTTCTGACCCCAACCGCATTGTGTCATCAAAGAGGTCTTCAGAACATGGATTATGGATTAGTGGTGTGTACATGATTTGACATTTGGGCTGCCTTTGCTTCAGGTTGGACGGATGCCGACGATAATGATGACGACATTTGTGGCCGTGACTGGGAGGACGAGGAGTTAAAACTGCTGAATGCAGGTTGTGTTAACCACTGAACAATAGATTGGCGACACTGTTCATTACTGAGATTCACAGGTAACCGACCGATGCGATGAGAGGCCTGACGGTCCTGCAACTGACGATGTGCTGGCTTGTGTGTTGTCCACAGCACTGGAAGTAGCACCTTCTCTCGTACCTCTAGCTCCATGTCCTACAGCCCTCTTTGCTCGCTTACCACCTGTAGTTCGCTCCTTGTTCAGAAAGATAAAAATGTAAAAGGTCTATAATATTTTTTCACAGTCTCTTATTGAAAAACTGTACTACAAAGACAACAAATCACAGGTGTTCTGAAATCCCCCTAATTTCCAACTGACAACTAGGATTAGAAACAGAATTGTTTCTATCGAATATCTGTGAAATGCGGTCTTGTGGAAGAACCATAACACCAAATCAACAGTGTTCTTCCTTCAGTCCCTGAGATTTACAACTGCAAAGTAGGACTAGCAATTGACTTTTTTCTACAGATTATCGAAGAACTGCGGTCTTTTCTGACAAGTGACAACCAGTAGTAGAAATAGAAATGTTTTCTATGGAATACCTAATAAATGTGGACTTTTCCCACAACTGACAACCAGGAGTAAAAAAATTTAATTTTTCTACGAATTATCTAAGAACTGCGGTCTTTTCGGACAACTGACAATCACGGATAGAAATAGAATTTTTTTTCTAAGGAATATGGAATAAATGTGGTCTTTTCCACCAACTGACAATCAGGAGTAAAAAAATTTAATTTTTCTACAAATGATCTAAGAACTGTGGTCTTTTCAGACAACTGACAATCACGGATAGAAATTGTTTCTACAGAATATGGAATAAATGTGGTATTTTCAAACAACTGACAACCAGGAGTACAAATGTCACGTCAGAGGAGGTGCAGTGGGCCCTGACTGCCACCCAGCCCACTGTCCCTGCCTACTTGGCGTGCTACCCTAGATGACAGACCCCAACTGGATGACAGCCCCTATGCTGCTAAGTGCAGGGCCGTCAGGGAAAACACAGTGTCATCAGTCCGAGTAGGTAACGGTGCAGGAACGTAGAAGACAAGAAACATAAGCCAAGTGGATGGTCAGAAACAAGCCAGGGTCCAAACACGGTCAGGAGCGCAGTACTAAATCAGCAACAAGCAAGGTCAAGAAACAGGCCGAGGTCAGAAACACAGAAAGGCAACTATACACAATAATCACAGGGAAATGACAAGGGAACACCTTTGACAAGGAAAGGCTGGAGGCACTAAGGAGATTTAAAAAGTCTGCCCGGATGCTGCCCCCACAGCTGATTGGTGCAACGTTTGGGCCCTCCGATTGGCCTGAGAGACACACCCTCTGTTGGGAGAGGATGCAGAGCTGTCACTCCTGGCTCAGTAGCAGCGTCTTCCACAGGGTGTGGTTCCAGGCCAGACCTATTAACCCATGCCAGTCGTTGCACTAAACGGATGGAAGGCTGCCCAGATAAACGTGTCCTGACAAATAGAATATTTTTCTATGGATTGTCTAAGACATGCAGTCTTTTCTAACAAGTAGGGGTAGAAATAGAAAAAATTTCAAATAGAATAAACTCTATAGAACTGCGATTTCTTATGAGAGATTAACGTAGCTGTGTATGCTGCAGAAGTTCACCCCACAACAAAGGCCCCCTCCCTCCTATGACACAATTGGCAGGCTACGCAGAAATAAAATATGGTGCTATTTCACAATGATTTGAGAGGAGAAATATGAGTAATAAATGCAAACATGCATCCCACAACAAAGGGACACCCTGAACTCAGACTGTGGTGGCTGGCAACGCAGAAATAAAATAGGGTGCTATTTCACCATGGTTTGAGAGGAGAAATATGAGTAATTAATGCAGACATGCACCCCAGAACAAAGGGACACCCTGAACTCAGACTGTGGTGGCTGCTGCCAACGCAGAAATAAAATTGGGTGCTATTTCACAGTGGCTTGAGAGGAGAAATATGTCTGATGAAGGTCCCCTCCCCCCCCGAACCAGGTGCCCCCCTCTCCACCGCAGCTATGCAGTTCAGAGCACTGGAGCTGTTTTCAAATCTCTAACTAATACAAACTAGAATTCACTAATCTTGCTGTACTCTAAGCTAACTAAACTATTAAGGAGCCTTTGCAGTAGTAAAAACGCTGGCAAATAGTCTCCACTAGCTTTGAAAAAAGCTGAGCAGAGAGACAGCTATCCGTTCTGTTCGCTGTGTGGAAGCTAATGCCGCTGAGCAGGAAGTGCAGTGGCATTGATAAAACGAGGCCATGTGATTTCTTTTGCGCAATTTACATCCAAGGGTTAACTAAGTATTTTTCTGCTGTTGTACTCAGTAAAAGAAATGTTGTTTTTCAACACCAAAGAAGAAATTTTGGCTGTAGCATAATTCATATCCGAAGGTTAATTACGAGTTTTTCTGCTGTTGTGCTCCGTAAATAAACGCCGTTTTAACACGCTACAAAGCTGGTAATTTTTGGCAGCACATTTCTTTTGCGCAATTTACATCCAAGGGTTAATTAAGTATTTTTCTGCAGTTGTACTCAGTAAAAGAAACGTTGTTTTTCAACATCAAAGAAGAAATTTTAGCTGTAGCATAATTCATATCCTAAGGTTAATTAAGCCTGTTTGTGCTTTTATATTCAGTAAAATACACAGTGTTTTTTAAACGGCACATACAAGTACATTTTTCCTGGCCATTTGTGGGGTGCAATTTATATCCAAGGGTTACCCAAGCTTGTTAGTGGGTTCATTTGGAGTAAAATACAGGGTGTGTATTTATCATATACAGATATCTTCATTAAACAGAGTCTGTAAATTTTTTGAACAAACAGTATGTAAGACAGAGAGGTGGCAGGCTCTTCACATGAGTGGCAGTGGCACAAACATTCTTGGAGCAGGCACAGGTCACAGTACAGCAAGGGGACATCGCAGCAGGGGTCACTCGGTGAGGCAAGAACCGCCGCTGTCATCTAGCGGCCGTGTGTTGTTCAGCAACCCAAGGGTTCTTAATTGGTTGACTAGGTCATCCACTTCCTCCCAGATGACATCTGACAACCCCAGCCAAGAGTCGGTGGGAACGTCAGATACAACCCTTAGTTGGCATGGCCCGGGAGCGGGTCAGTGGCCCTCACCTGTCCTCAACCCGCCACTGTCCCATCCGGTTCCCTCAGCCAGAGATCTACTATGTGGTCTGGGCTCAGCGCCACTATACAGCGAGGACGAACAATTTGAGGACAGTCAGCAGCTACTTGGCAACGAAGAGGTGGGGCAGACACCCCCTGCTTCTTGCAGTATTGATATGGAGAGTTGGGAGGTTTTTCCGCGAGCGCTGAGCCTCTGCATACCAAGACCTTTGGGGAGGACAGCAGTTACATTCAAACACTCATGAAGTATAAACGTGGTGGTTTGAATCCAGTTTCTGCATTACACCAGTTTGTTCAAATGCAGCGTATGGAACTTGAACTGAAGAAGTCCATAACTACAGGGAATATTTTAGGGGCTTATTTTGCATTCTGTGCCACTGTTGATGGAATTCAGTACAAAACTGGAATGGGACAGAACAAAAAAGAAGCAAAAGCAAATGCTGCAAAACTGGCTTTGTATGAAAAAAGGGGAGGCCCTCCCTTGTTAACGGTGGAAAAAGGGGAGGCCCTCCCTTGTTATGGGGGGAAAAAAGGGGGGGGCCCCCCTGTTAAGGGGAAAAAAGGGGAGGCCCTGTTTAAGGTGGAAAAAAGGGGGGGCCCCTCCCCTGTTAACGATGGAAAAAGGGGGGGCCCCTTTCCCTTTTTTACCGTTCATAAATTTTCCCCCCCGTTAAATTTAATTTCCCCCTGTTAATATATTTTTCCCTGTTCAGAAAATTTCCCCCTGTTCAAAAATTTTCCCTCCTTTTCTAATTTTTCCTGTTTCATATTTCCATGTTCTCGTTCCTGTTCCCCGTTCCCGACCTTTCTGTACGTTACTGACCCTCGAATCTCCGTCCCTCCCCCCTGCCTCGTTGGGCCCTGCCTTTGGGACTAGATTTTCTTTTCGTTTTCCCGGTACCTCGCTGCGCTTCGTGCCCCGCAAGTGGGTCGGCCGGGGTTTTAGCACCTGGTAGACTCCCGCCCAGCAAAGTCCATCCGCTTTGCGGCGGGGCTTGGGAAAAGGGAAACCTTTGTAGATCCCCGCTCCCTGGCGTGGCTATTGGCATCGCTTGCGGTGGTCCAGGGATCCACTCCCGCTGGCCCTGACAACATGGAGTGGAAGGGAGGTTATTCTTCCCGTAGTCCTGGCAACTGACAAAAAACGATGTCCCCCATGAAAGGGCCTGAGCAAACGGCGGGTGTCACCATGAGCTGCCCGGGCCCGACTTTAAAACCTAACCAGGGTGTATCTGCCCCGTTGGATCACAAAAAACCATTAATAGCTTTCTCTGTTCTAGGTCTTTCCCAAATATGAAGGGGGAAATTTCCACGTTTTGGAATTTTCACATATCCCCTTTTTGGGGGGAGGGGGGGTGTGTGTGCAGTTAAGGGGGGTGTGTTGGTGGTGAAAGATGGCAAAGGTGGAAAAAGTTTCCGGGCCCCCTTTTTTGAAGTCTTGCAGATGGGTGTTAGTTGAAAAACCGATTGGCTTTCCCCTCCGTTTTTGACTTCTTTCGCCCGGGGGAATCACCCTGTAAAATTGGGGTCATAAAAAATGTTAAGGGCCTTTTCTTGTTCAATAATTTCCCCCTTTTAATTATATTTTTCTTGTTCATCTTTTTCCCCCTGTTATATATTTATTTTGTTCATCAATTTCCCCCTTTTCAATAATTTCCCCTGTTTTTATTTTTATTCTGTTCATAAATTTTTCCCCCTGTTCATGTTCCTGTCTGCCCGTGTACCCGCCTTTTGTCTTTACCGGACCTCGAATCTCCCCCGCCTGCCCTGCCCCTGTTGGCCTTTCCTTTGTAGAGTTTGTCTTACGTTTCTGTACCTTGCTGCGTTCGTTGCCCTCAAGTTTAGCGCCCCGGGGAGCGAAGGTGGCTCCGCTGCAGAAACCCCACCTCCTTGCGGCGGGTCTTTTGAAACCGGGACCTTTAGACCGCCCGGCGTGGCCGCTCCCCGCTTACGGTGGTCCGAGGAGCCATTCCCGGTGTTTAAAATGGCTGAAGTGAATGCCAATTTTTTCCGGGCCCAGTACTTTGAAGGGTTTCAGATTTCCCCCTTGAAAAGGGGGGACTGCAGTCCCCCAACTTGGACAGGGCACGGTCGTTTGCACTTATGGATGGCGAGAGGGATAGCTGTCCCTTGGCAATGTTGGGTGAAGCCCTGCTGGCACCATGAGTGCCGAGGAGCAGGAGTATCGGCCCGGTAGATGATTAATAGACGGGGAGTTGTCTTCGGCAGGGGTGGTGAAGCCTTGATGCTGATATGGGAGGTGTGCCACGGTGTACAGCGTTGGGACGGTGGCCCCACATCTGAAACACGTATGGTGACACTGCAGATGTTGATGCGGGGGGTTTGGGCCCAAAGTTTGGTCCCTGGTCCCGCTTTACTTTTTTCCCCCCAGTTCTACATATAGTTTTTTTCAAACCCTCCTCTGGCAACCGGAGTGGTGATTTTACCCCAAAGTTGCACTGCTGACTGTTACGTGTGCCGGTGAGCCCCGTGCCATTTTCTGGGACCCGCAAAAAGGGTGATCTAATTTTGTGGCGTTTTTGGTCCCCCTCGCACGCTGCCACCTGCTGACCCCGGCACACATCCGACTTATGGGCTGGCACTGCCCCCCGCAAGTGTGCTCTTTCTCCCTTGATAATGATGAACCTTTTTACACTGTTGGTCTGGGCAGCTGTTGGAAATCACAGGGTTTCAAAACCCCCGTTGCTGATGGAACCCCAACTTTACATCTCCGTCTAGAATTAACTCTTTTTTCAAGATCCCGATTGTCTGTGTCCAAAGCTCCCTTTTCTTCTCCCGTCTCCAAAAATTAATGTAGAGATTCGAAAGCTTCCCGGGCCGGGACAAAGGGTAGTGAGGGTAGGCGAGGCGTGGGCGCCCCTTAACCCGGGGGAAAAAGGGGGGGCAAGGAGGCATGGGTGGATGAATTTTCCGTTTGGGGGGACTTTATGCCTTGTTTAACTATGGCCCGAATAAATTTTCCCCCCTCGCCCCGTCCCCCCCGCCTCCCCTGTGCGATCGGTCACGATAAATGTTTTCCTGTCCCGCGTCTTTCACGGTGTCGCTGTTTCAAAGCCTGACCACTGCAAAAATAACCCCCCCTTGAAAATCTCCCCTCACTTTTTCCCGCTTCTGCAAAAAAGCGAGATGTTTCCCCCCTCTTTGTGCCATGTCCTCAAAAGTTGGGCCCCAATGTATAGTGGGCAGAGCCACAGACATAGTAGTTCTTGGTGTGGAAAGCGAAGGGAAAAGGGGGGTTGAGGAAGGTGGAGCCCCTCACCTGCTCCCGGGCCATGCCAAATAGGGGTTGTGTGTGACAAACCCACCGACTTTGGCTGTGGTTGTCAGATTCATTGGGGAAAATGTATGACCCAGTGTGTGGTCAAACATGGCCGGTTAGATTGGACACCCGGGTGCTGTGACCCCGCAGGGTGATCCCGCCGGGGACGTCCCCTTCTGTGCTGCGAAACTGTGGCGGCGCCGCTAACCTATACTGTTTTTTTTTGCCTATGGGGATCTTAGCCCTCAGCTTGTTTTTTTCAAGCTGATTTGCCATGACTTTTTCAGCTCACCCGTTTATTTTTTTTTTGGGCAGTTTTTTCCCCCGTAAGTGCCCAGGGAATTTTAGGTGAAGCGATTTAAGGCGGCGGCAGTTGTGTGTGTCATATAAAAAAAAGCTTGTATGAAGACCAAACCAAGCTCCCTCTGCCAAATTTAGCATGGCACAAATTGTACGCCCCTATAGGCTCTGTGAGCCTGGAAAATTTGCTGTTTTTTTAAACCGATTAGTCCGAAATTTTCGGACCAAACAAATTTTGTCTGGGAAAATTTTTTTTGGGGAAAAATTGCCTCTCTAATTATAATATTTAGTTTTTTTGAAGTCTGACAAATGAACAAGTAAGGAGTGGTGTTGCTAATAGAAGATCTTTAACATTAGTAAAACATATTTAAATGCACTTCTATATAAATCACCCTAAATTACTATTTATTTATTTCTAAAGGTCTTCCAATTTTTTGCAAATTAGTTGAAAAGTTAGAATTTTGGTGTGGAGATTTTAACTTGAGTTTAACAGTTCTCTGGAATTGTCAAAAAATATCTCATTTATTAATGGTCACAAGCAGAAACATAACTTGACACATTCGTTGGAAATCTGAGGACGTCCATAACTCTATATAAAAAAATCAACATCAATGAAGCATGATATTTGGGAGGCCTTTTTCTTGATGTAGGATTAGGTCCCAGGAGCTTAAAGTTACTGTATTTTTCGGACTATAAGACACACTTTTTTTTCCCTCAAATTTGGGGGGAAAATGAGGGGCATTTTAGTTCGAAGGGTCTTCAGGTGCAGGAGGTGGTGAGGGCAATGCTTATGGGAAGCCGACAGCGGTTTTGGGGGTTAAACCCCCGCTGCCAGCTTCCTGTAGTATCGCTACTCTCCAGGTTTCTGCCGGCCCGAAAGAGTGCTGTACAGCGGCGGCATGTGGATGATCAGTCAGCAGCAGCCCAGCTAACAGCAGCGATGGAGCTGTCCCTGCTGTTAATACTTTAGACGCTGCATTGGTCGCAGCCGCAGCGTCTAGCTGAATGCTTCTCCATCCTATCACCCCCTCCTCACAATGTAATTGCAGGAGGGGGGGGGGATCGTTGCGGGCAGCAGGAACCCTCTTTCGGTATCACAGTGCCATGTATTATTCCCCTTGGGGGACTAGTATTAAAGTAAAAAAAAGTAAACCAAAAAAATATATATTAAAGTTTAAATCTTTTGCCATTTTAAATAAATAAAGAAAGAAAAGTTACACAGAATTGTTACCGACAATCTATTAAACTGTAACATAATTTATGCTGTACGCTGTGCACCATTGAAGAAAGAAAGAAAATTCCAAATGACAGAATTTCATGTCCCCAAAAAATTGGAAAAAAAAAGTGATCAGAAATGCAAATATCCCCAAATGGTACCAATAAAAAAATAACTTCAGCCAGACTTTTTTCTTCAAATTTTTTTTTTTTCCCTATTTTTCTCTCTAAAACCTAGGGCGTCTTATAGTCCGAAAAAAAATTGGTATGCCTTTTTTTGACAGTGTGAAGAAAAATTTTTGAAAGGGGGGTTTTTTATTTCTTACACTAAAAATCTGACCCTTAAAATAAGTGTATCTTAAATATGGTCCAAAAAAAAAAATTGACCTTTATTTGCTTGTCAGTTACTAAAGTTACCTTAGCAATTTCACTTGGGGAATGTCTACGTGCATTTTTTTAAAGTGAATTTTGTACGGGTTTAAAATTTTTAAAAATCATCAAAAAATTTCTGTAAAACCATCCTACAGCTCAAAAAGAAAAAACCCCAAATTACATCAGATTTTCTAAAGGCCCGATATATTAGTGTAAAGCACAAAAAAATGTCCTTTACAGAAGATTGTGTCACATCTTACTGTCATGGATGCCTTGCAGGTGGGTAAAAACCCCCTATTTATTAAGTGTCTGCAGCCTTAAGTGTCGGCTGAGGGGTGGGCTAATCCCATGTCTCCAGATACAGGCCTGGTTTTGCTGCCTATGTAAGCCTGGTAGGTCAAGGGAGCTGTGTGTGTGTGGTCTTTTTGCTTCCTGAGGTTTGGAGTAACAGTAGAACTGGTGAGAGGGCTCTAACCCCCAAGGTTTGAGGAAAACCGTTATGGTGTGAGTACTTGGTTTGTGGTGCTGGGCATGTAGATCCAGACCACTAGTAGAGAGGGTCTCTTTGTGTATAGTTAGCTACCAGATGGCCTGGGATTTTTTTTTTTCTGTGAGTTATACAATATGGACTATGTCACTTATGTTGACTAGCTGAAGTCCAGCTACATTTGTTTTTTTGTTGTTGTTATTTTGTTGTGGCAAAATAAATGTCAAACCAACTAAATGGAGGCCATGGAATGTGTTTTTAGTACTGCCATTGAGCTGATCACCACAATATGTAATACTATATATACGCATTGATATATACACTAGAGTATATATAGACTAGGGTTACGGGGATTTTTAGGTGCTGATAAATCTATAAAAATAGAAATATTTATAGAAGATTTAGAAGGGAGATTTATATATATATTATATGGCACTCGCATTTGTCCGGCCGCCATCTTGTACCGGCTCTGGTTTTTTTTTCAGCTCTTGGATTGCCGCTTCAGAAACGGAATGACACTCAGGCACAGGGCTTCCGTTTAAAACTAGCCTCAACCAGCTTTATTTAGGAACAATAGTCACCGAGCCAAAACCATAAACAAAATCCTCAGGCTGTCTGGCCACTCACTATACAACTGATATAGACCCTGCCTCTCTACCATCCAGACCCACAAAACACGGTATTCTTACCGTACACTTTTAGGCTACCCTCAAGACTGTGGGGGGCCAGAGCCCCTCTCCAGCTCCACTGCCGCTCCTCACTGCAGGTAGCAGACCATGTGCCCAGAACCCCTGTAGAAGCAGGCTTCTTATAGCCATACAGGGACTGGCCCAAAACTTGGCCTGGAACATGGGGACGGCCTCCCACCCAACGCTATGACCATCCTGGGAAAGGCAACCCATCACTAGCTGCATAGCAGCCATACTAACTACATGTGTCAGTAACCTAGAGTTACTGACACTGAATGGTTGCCTTCCCCCACCGAAACCAGGTTTTCGGTGGCACATCTGCAGCAGGTCTCCTGATACACGCCACCCAGTGGCAGCACCATGCGACCCCCTCTGTTCGCTCTGCCACAATATGTATATATATATTATATTATATTTGTAGGAAGGCACAAGGTGCGTTAGTGAAACGGACGCTATGTGTCACCGATCTGTCTAAGATCGGTGAAATAAAGCCTATATATTTTGGTGTCAGCGGCAATGGGCCCCATGATACGTTTGGTATGTTTATTATGGCAGTAATGCCGTAATCCGGGTCGGGCTTTATTGGAGCAGTCTGTAGGTTGGGTGGGATGGACTGCTCCACACTCCGGGTTTCCTGGGCTTACCAGCCTATATAAGGCCAGCGGCTAGGTGGAAGGGGAGTGGTTCCATTCCTATGAAAACTGCTCAGTGGAGTGAGCAGGAGTGAGAGAGCCAGAGCTGGGCCTGGATAACCGTGGATGTACTACAGAGACCGGCATACGGTATTGTGACTGCAAATCAGGACTGTGATTTATGTTTGTTTTTGGCTGAAGCAAGCCCTGCTGTTTATTTTCCTTGTTATAAAACCGATGCCAATAAACCCTGCAGTATTGCACAACGAAGGACGGCCTCCGTTTGAGCTGATTCCCAAAATTGGGTGTCTCGGATGCGGGCAACATCCTGGATAAAAGGCTGCATGTCCTGGATCAAGGCGGCTACGTTTAAAAACCAAACAAGTGAAATGGAGGAGCTGCTGAGCACCTGGTGCAGGTGAGCACCCAGCAGCAACAGGCCCATGCTGAATCTGTGCGGTCACAGCAGGAGACCAACCAGCTCCTAATCAGGCAGATGGCCATCATGGAGGAAGCTATCCGGGGGAAGGAGACGCCAGCTACACCCCGTCAGGAGGACGGACAGCAGGTGCGGAAGAGGGTGCGAGAAGCCCCTGCAGAAGATGCCCCCAGAGGACGACGTGGAAGCACTTCCTTACCGTCTTCAAGGGGTGCTGAAGGGAGAGACACAGCTCACAGTGGGCAGAGGTCCTGGCCCCGTTTTCACTGGCGAGCCTCAAAAGGCTTACTATGACTTACTCTGCAGGATGCCGGGGAAATTTACCCTCGACTCAAGTCGGAAATTCTGGCGCGCCGGGGCCGTGACGGTCACAGTCCGGGCACAAAGGGTGCATCAGTGGGGTTAAGGAGGGACCGGCCCCCGAGGTCCCAAATGTTTGATTTCCTGCACCTCATCCAGAAATGGCTGCAGCCGGAGGTCTGTTCCCCAGCCCAGATGGTAGAGAGGGTCATGATGGACCGCTTTGTGCATTCTCTTCCCAAGTCAGTGCAATGCTGGGTGGCGCAAGGGAAATCCCAGACGGCGGATGACTTAAATCGGCTTGGTAGAGAGATATCAGGCCATGGAGAATTCCCGGGCTGATCCGGGAAACCCTATGCCTCTCCCTACTGGCAGACCCTGACTGACCCAGGAAGTAAAAGAAGCGGTACTAAGCTCCCTAGAGACCCCCGTCCTAAGGCCAAGGCCCGGGCCAGCGCCGACCTCCCGAACCCCCTGCCCGGGGACTTATTGCTGGAGATGCCAGGCTGTTGGGCATGTGGCGGCCACGGTGCCCCCTTGGCTCGGAAACCGATGGACTGTTCCGTTGGGCGGCGTACGTCTCTTTTTGGTGTTTCCCGGCATGCACAGCCGGGTTGGACACTACCCAGGGACTTCCACTCTGTCCCACCCAGGGTGAATGGCACCTCTGTAAGGGGACTCCGGGAAATCGGGAAGCTTGGTTACTCTCCTGACAGCCAGTATTCCCATGTTTTGGTTCCAGGGAAAACTTTGGGGGTCACCTGTATACATGGTGATACCAAAGCGTACCCGTGGCCCAAGTAACTTTAAAATCCCCATGGGGGTATGGTTGTCACACCATGTAGGCATTGTGCGGGGATTAGTGCACGAAGTTATAATTGGCCCGGGGCTGCCCTCTCTTTTGGGGGACTTTTGGGAAGGTGCCTTACAGCGAAAGCACCCCAAAAACAGACAGTCCTGAGAGCAACTGACCATAAGGTGGTCCCCGAATTCCCGTTCTCCGTCATGGTAGGGGATGGTGGAGGGGGAGTTTAACCCTTGATGAGACACTGCCCAGACCTAGGAGTATCTAGGGGAAATTTTGGAACGGCCCCAGCTGAGGGGTGAGACCCTAAAAGGGGCCTTTTAACAGGTGGTGGTACTTGATGGGGTACCCCAAGAGTCAGGGGCTGAGGAAAGATTTCCCCATTTTGCAGTAAATCAGGATTTGTTGTACCGGGTGAACAAAATCCGTGAGGGAGGTGTGGGAAAAACTTCTGCTTCCCCACCATAACAGGCGGATGGTAATGGTCTGGCCCAAGTCCGTGTTGGGGGGACACCTGGGGGCCGATAAGACCATTTGAAAGAATTCTACACCCGATTTTACTGGCCAGGGTGCTACAGGGAAATCCGAGACTACTGCCAGTCTGTCCCCAGTGCCAGATCACCTCCCCTGTTGCCAGTTTTCGCAGCCCACTAATACCATTGCCTATTAACGAGACACCCTTTGAGAGAGTAGCAATGGATTTAGTAGGGCCCGTGGTAAAGTCGGCTAGAGGACACCAGTATATTCTGGTGGTCCTGGACTACGCCACCCGGTACCCAGACGCTGTACCCCTTAGAAATGCTTTCCTCCCAAAGGGAATTGCTAGGGAAACTATGGGACATATTTTCCAGAAGGGCTTGCCGAAAGAGATCCTGACGGATCAAGGGACCCCGTTTATGTCGAGAGTTATGCAAGATCTTTGCAAGGTTCTGAAGGTGACCCAACTACGCACCTCTGTGTACCACCCCCAGACAGATGGCTTGGTGGAACGTTTCAACAAGACCTTAAAGGCCATGTTGAAGAAGGTAGTAGAGAAAGATGGCCGAGATTGGGACTACCTGTTGCCATATCTCCTGTTCTCGATCCGAGAGGTTCCCCAAGCTTCCACAGGCTTCTCCCCTTTTGAGTTACTCTATGGCAGGCATCCCAGGGGACTATTAGATATTGCCAAGGAGACCTGGGAGAGTGAGGTCACGCCCCATAAAAGCGTCATTGAGCATGTGGCACAAAATACAGGAGCGGATCACTCAGGTACTCCCTATTTGTTAAGGAACACCTCTTACAGGCGCAGAGGCGCAAGCGAGGGTCTACAACAGGTCAGCCGGGTGAGACAGTTTAGGCCAGGGGACGGGTCGTAGTCTTAGACAACAGTGGAGAGCAAGTTCCTGGCGAAATTTGGCAAGGTCCCTCGAGATAGTTTGAGGAAAGGGGGGGAGGTCAACTATCGGGTCCATCAGCCAGGGAGAAGGAAGCCCTACCAAGTATACCATGTTAACTTGCTCAAGCCATGGAAAGATAGAGACCCCCCGGAGGCATCTTGCTTGGTGTCCCAACCAGAGACCAGTATAGAGGCAGTGAAGATTGCAGAGACTGTCTCCTTCTCAGACGCAACAGTGCAGACAACTGCTGCAACAAAATAGGGACTTTTTTCACAGAGGCACCAGGGCTAAATCTGTTGTAGAACATGAGATCATCACAGAGCCTCAAGGGTGAGAGTGAATTTAAAACCTTATAGGATTCCCGAGGCCCGTAGGAAAATTGTGGCAAAGGAAGTGCAGAGAATGCTAAAATTAGGAGTGATAGAGGAGTCTTTAAACATTCTTTTATTAAAGAATTAAGCAGTTGACAAATAATACAAACTGAAAGATATCATAAAAACAATAGAAGAACGTACTGTCACAAAAGGACAGATTACTGAATAACCGATAATAACAATCGTGGATATTCGGACTAAAACAAATACATTTTGTTGAATAATATAATAAAACATGCTGTTATGAGATAAACCAAAATAATTATTGTACTACAGTAGATGCACAGTAACTAGAAGATAACCATAGATTCCAAAGAGATTTTCTCTTATTACAGACAAAAGGAGGGTCAATTAACTTTATTTCACAGGCACACAATTGAGATTAATTCTTCTGATAACCTCAATTTTTAGAGGGGGGCTTAGGTTCTTTCCAATTGAATGCAATAGCTGTTCTGGCTGCTATAAGAGTGTGAAAAAGAATTGTGCGGAGGGATGATGGGAAGTCACATAAACCAATATCTAAAACCGCAAGTTCAGGAGTCAAAGTAAAGAAAAGAGTTTTAGTAATTTCCCTGAGAGAAGATTAGAGACTGAATTCCAAAATATTTGAATGACTGGACACCCCACCAGACATGTAGCATGGTGCCTGTTGACCGCACCTCTTCCAACATTGATCTGAGGATCCAGGGAAACATCTTAGCAAAACCTTGGGGGGGGTAAGTACCCCGTAGGTGGATTTTAAATTCTTGGTTCTTTTATGGTTTATGCACCTCGTAAAGAGGAAGAGAGGGTTTGTGCTTTTGTCATTGATCCTTAGAGAATTGGGAGGAAACTCCTTTTCCCATTTCAACATAGTCGGGAACTTGGAGGTGGGCTCTTTGGCCAATATTGTGTGGTATGTTATAGAAAGGCCTTTTTCAAAGCCTTTTTTTTCAAAGAGAAAGTTGTGGAAATCAGGATGTGTGGGTGAGGTTTTCTGGCCATTTTATAGTTTGGATCCAATGTCTTATTTGCAGGAAACTGATAAAAAGTTGAGCGAGGCAGAGAATAAGAAGTAGAGATATGTGTAAATTGGGGGAGGTTTTCATCCTGAAACAGTTGGTCAATTGTGAGGATTCCATGCTTCTGCCATGATTTTAATGTAAGGGTATCATTCCGCATTTTAAGAGATTTTTAAAGGGTATATCTCCCTTACGAGGATGATCCAATTGTTAGGTATGACGTAAGTAGACCAAAATTTAAGTAAGTCTGTTATTGACCTAAGTGAAGAGGGTGGCAAAGGGGCACCAAGTAATGAAGATTTAAGTGGTACTCTAGGGGAATGGGTGTAAATGAATGAGATTCTATTTGAGACCACATGTTAGAATCAGATTGGTGCCATAAGTGAAAGGCTTGCTCAAGCAAAATAGCACGTTGTAAGCAGAAAATTTGGGGCTGCTATTCCTCCATCCTTATTGCTGAGGAACAAGAGGTCTCGTTTGACTCGGGGCTTTTTCCCACACCAAATAAAGGTAGAGAAAAGCTTTTGGAATTTAGATTCATTGCGGTAGGTATAAGATAGGGAATTGCTCTGCGATGTATATGTATTTCGGTAGCAATGACATTTTAAACGCATTAATTCTTGCTATCCAAAATATGTTAAGGGTTGTCCCTTTGATTT